>CM062635.1:6092724-6280694 GCA_025617555.3 Puccinia polysora | reverse complement strand
CTCCCCCTCAACCCTATCCTGAGTACAACCAGAAACAAGCAAGAATAATGAAATACAACCCCTAAGCACAGAACCCTAGCCTCAACCCTATCCTTCCCATCCCATAATCCATATCCCATATCCCACATCCCATATCCCATATCCGTCTGTATTGCCCACCTGCCATTACATCCACCCGTTTTGTCCTTCTCATGAAGCGGCCTTGGGCTGCGCCCAACTTGGAGCCCCCTGTGCATGTCCGTATCTGCCCAACGCGCCATTCCAGATATTGGAGATATATTCGCGCCATTCAATCTGTGTCTTTCAATTCCTGATCTGCGCGCAATCTGTCCAATCCAATCCAATCCAATCCATCCTGCGTCTCCAAATTCTGAGCCCAATTTGACTGCTGCTGAGCCCGCAGCGCCACTTGCTGTGGCCAACCTGCACCCATTTCTGAGCACGCTTTGCCTGCGGAGCGCGCAGCATGCAGCCTATTCAAACTCGCGTCTATAAAAGACCACCACACTGTTCTCATTGCTGAGGGTGCAGGCCCCAACCAGTTACCAATCTGTTTCTATAAAATGCCACCACAGCAGTGAGGCAATGAATGACAGGAAAGGAATGGGAAAATGAAATAACATTACAGTCATTCCCAAGATTGTAGCGTAGGTGCAAGACAATAGAATATGAGTTTACAAGGGCGTAATGGATGAGAAAGGAAGGAATGACATGTGAGAACAATGCAAATGTGAAGATGTACCTTATGAAGTGTAAGCAACTAGTCTACTTGTGAACTATACAGTTGATGTGGCTATCTAGGAATGAGTGCAAACTAGTGTGAGTGCGTGACCAAGAATGGAAGTCCATGGGTTGATGATACCCAGGGTAGGAGAGCAAAGCTTTTATGGGTGGTGGAATGTTATTAGAGTTAATTTAAGATTTTCAAGTATATAATGAGTCAGTTGGCAAGATTTGAAGGTTTTTACGCTGTGGATACTCCTTTGGGATTTGTTAAAGATTAGCAAATATCTTTCTGGCAGTCACTTTAGGGGTAATTTAGTACTACAACTATTGATAGGATAGAGGAATAATAAGGGTGGTTTTGAATTGTCAGCCCCTCTAAGTACTATTTTAGTTTTACAAAAATAAAAGAAAAAGAGATTTGTGGCTGATTTTCAGATATAGTTTCCACTATTTTAGCCTCTATCAGACCTAGAATCAATGTATTCAGGCTTGATAAGTAAGAAATGGTGGAACAGATAGTTGACTGTGGCTTTAGAATCTGAGTAAGGGAAGAATCTTGTATCTTTTCTTATCCTTTATATATTTTCTCTTGTTTTATTGGTTACTGATGGATCCTCCTTTGATTTTAAAGGTGTTGATTGATAAGGTTGAAATGGTTGAGCATATAGTTGATAACTTATGGTGATGGTAGATGATTATGGTATGGATGGATGTGTTGAATATTTTATTGCTCTTCTTTTTCTTTGTTTATTTTCTCTTAACTTCTTTTCTTTTATGTTCTATTTTCTATGTTTTCTTTTCTTTAAGTTCTTTGTTCTATCTTTTCCTCTCAGTGTCTGCTCTCCAGCTTCACTTTTCCTCTGTCACCTGGCTGTCACTGCCTTCACTCACACGCGCGCTCCTGGCTCCCTGACCTAACCTAAATCCATTACCTGGAATGGAGGTGATTTGGGCAACACCTCACTCGACAAAGATCAACTCAACCAAAAATTTCAACTCTACAAATCCAGAAACTTGATACGCTTTCAATCTCAAAATCTCAACTTTCACTATCAATTTCTCTCTTAAAATCTCAACTTTCACCATTGATTTCTCTCTTCAGCCTCATCCTCTTTCCCATTTTCTTTCCTCTCTCTATATTTCTTCAACTCTTTTCTCCATTCTCACTCAATCTCTACCTCAGAGCTCACACCCTGGCTGTCTTCAATCTTGATTATTTCTTCTATGGCTGGTTTCTTTCAAGTTCTCAACCTCTCAATCTGATTCTCAGTCTATATTTATATTAGCCCGCTCGCTCCTCAACCATCAACCCTATTGGCCACTCTTTTTCCAATGAACCCTTTCCGCTATCTCCAGATTCAATCTGCTTGGTGTTGGTTTTATGCATGTCTTCTTCTTTCTTTTTTAGATTCTTTTCTTATCTTTTTTCTATTCTTTTACTGATTCTTTGCTCTTTGCAGCCCTTTTTATTATTATTTCTTTGAATTCAACTTCAGAAATTTATCAGGATGATGTAACATAATAGTATGAATAGATTATCATGATAGTATGGATGGTTAATGGTTTGGAAGTAGGTGATTATGATTGGTGGTGAAGGTAGGTGATGATGATGATGGATGTTTATGGGTGATGATGATGATGGATGATGGTGATGATGATGGATTGTGATGATGATGGATGATGATGATGATTGATGATGATTGATGATAATGATGATGGATGAAGGTAATGATGGATGATGATGATGATGGATGATGATGATGATGGATGATGGATTATGTTTGGTGATGATGATGGTTGGTGATGTTCAATGATGATGATGGATGATGATGATGATTTATATAAGGTTTGGTCATTTTTTATGATAAGGTTTTAAAATTGTTGGTAATGATTTATTATCTTTTATAGGGTTTAATACCTTTTATAAGGGTTGAAGATTTTTATATAAGGGTCAATAATTTTTAAAAGGGTTAAATACCCCTTATAAGGGTGGCAACCCCATGCTGGGTGCCTGGGGGATGTGGGGGGATGGCTGGAGAGAGGCCCTTTATTTATAGACATCAGGGGGGGTGCCACCTGGTGGCTGACTTGTGGTTTTGGGGAGTAGGGGTTATTTTAGGTTTAGAATCTGTTTTTAGGTCATTTTGATGATTTGGGCTGCCTTTAAACAATAAAAGTGGGTCTTATGGCCATAGGTTAGGTTTTGGATCACCACAACGCAAGCCAATGGTAGTAAGCCAAAGGCACTATTGATTTTGTGCTTTATTTTTGTAATGCTTTATGGACTGGGTAGATGGTACTGAAGAAAAGGATATGTAAAAGTGGGCTAGACAATAGCCCTTAACCTAGGAGAATGACAGTTTTCCACCCCACAGCATGTAAGAAATATTTTTCTCATGGAATACTTAAGAGAACAGTGGTCAGTTAAGTCCTCAAAAATGTTCCTTGAGATTTGGAAGGTTTGAGAACCATTCTTCAAGCAGTGGATAATTTTAAGAATTCCCTTATCATGAATTTTTTAATTAATTTCAGAGGACTTCCAGTTCCTTCATTCAAAAGCCAAAGGATGAAAACGATTGGAGTAAATAGAAAATTTGTAAATGACTCCCACAATAGCTTCTTTTCTCACATCTTTTGTGAAAATAGTACAAGCTAGATCATGAAAATGAGTTTGAATAGGTGCTTTGTTAAAGACCTTCTTCAGAAGTTTGAACTTGGAAGCAGCCTGCTTGTTCAAAATTAATGGGATATATTTATGAATTAAATTATTTAAATTAATGATGGTCTTTGAATATTTACATATGAACTTTTGATAAAAATTACTAAAACCAAAAAAGATCTGTAAGTTTTGAACCAAAGATGTTAAAGGCAAGTCAAGAATGTTTTGGCACTTGACTGGATCCATACAAATTCCTTCCTTTTAAAGTAATACACAAAGGAATGGAAGAGTGCTTGGATGAAACCTTCACTTAGAAAGTGTAGCAAAGAGATTGTTTTACTAAAGTTGAACCAAAAATTTTCCAAATTTTTATTGAAATTAACCTTAATTTTCTTTAATGATACCAGTATTTATTTGAAGTAGACCAAAATTCACTTTTTTACAATATCTTGATGGTATTTGAATATTTACATATGAACTTTTTATAAAAATTACTAAAAGCAAAAAAGATCTGTAAGTTTTGAACCAAAGATGTTAAAGGCCAGTCAAGAATGTTTTGGAACTTGACTGGATCCATAAAAATTCCTTCCTTTTAAAATAATGAACCAAGGAATTGAAGAGTGCTTCAATGAAATCTTCACTTACAAAGTTTAGCAAAGAGATTGTTTTACTAAATTTGAACCAACACATTTCCAAATTTTACTTGAAATTAACCTCAAGTTTCTTTAATGATACCAGTATTTATTTGAAGTAGACCAAAAGTCACTTATCTACAATATCTGACAACCTGTTGAAATTTAGAGGGAGAATTACAGATCCCAAAGAGCATAACATTGTACTCAAAGCTTCCAAACCTTTCTTTCATAGCAGTCAAAAAATTGCGACCCTTGGCTATGCAAATCAAAATATAAGCACCTCAAGTTATAAAGTTGATAAATGATTAGCTCCATGGTATAGAGTTAGGAGATACAAAATAGGTGGCACTGGATAGGAATTCTCCTTGGTTACCCAATTAATTTTCCTATAATAAAAACAGAGACAATGGCTAAAATAGTTCTTTTTAACAGGAAGCACTGGAAAGCCAGTGTTTGAATTTCTTGTTCAAAGAAATCCTTTTGATACATTTTCCACAATTTATTCTTGAAAGAAGGTTGATTCCTGTCTCAAGAGAGATTTAATTTGACCTGGAGCTGGAAGTGGACAATTGAGTTTGATCTTATCCTTTTAAGGACAGGATTGAGTAATTTTATTGGCTTGGAAAGCTGAGAAAACATCATTTTAGTCATGATAAATTGGTAGTAAAGAATCTTGACTGATTTCTAAATCTCCAATCTTTTCATAATGTTTGAGCATCAGAATAAAGGTACTTGAATGATTCAACAGGATCAGGGATCTCAAAAAACATGTTTTAGTAGGTTCCTGCTTCTCTTCCAAGAAGCAAGAAAGAGGTAGGATGTAAAGGTAAGCAATTAATCTAAGATCTGAAGATGGGATTTTGAACTTTAATTCAGATTATTGATAATCTCCTGGTGGAAAAGTTTCATCAAACTCAATGACAATTTTCAGGTAGGATTTTTAATTCATAGTTGATGGAAGTAAGCGCCTTTTAGGGATTGGAGGTTCAAATTTTAATTAATCCTTCTTTCCAATTCACATCATGATTCAAATGTACTATAAATTCATGTTCAAGGATGCTGTTTTTGAGGAAAGATAAATTCCATTTGAAGCTGTGGAGATTAGAAAGCATAAAATTTTGTTTTTCCTTATGGGTAACCCAATGAGATGGCTCAGACGCACTACTTAATAAATAGATTGTGAGATGGTATATTTTGAAACCTGTAAGCATTTCAAGCAAACAAATTCTAGACTTATTAAAGATACTTTAGCACCCAAATCAAGGAGCATTCTGTAAGGTGTATTTTTGGAAAGGAAAATGATTAATCTTGAACAAGTATTATGGAAGTTATTTCAGGTTTTGAGACTGACTTTTTTATATTTATATACTAAGTATTTATCTTTGAAAGTATCAATGGAACTACAAGCTATCTTTTGACATCTTAGCTGCTTTGTGCACTAACTATTTAGCAAAACTATTAACATCATTTTTCCCTCTGAAATACATACACAACCCTTTCTTCTCCCTCCTTTCTGGTTCCTCATTTCAAATCAAACAAGTTTCTTTGTCCAGGAAGCTTGGTTTTTTGTGGGCTTTTCCCTTGTTGGGGTTGGATTTAAGGGTCACATTTTCCTTGGACTAATTTTCATTCTTCAAGTGTTACTTCAAAGAATTTTCATTTTTAAGTGTATTCCAACAGTACATGATTGTTTTCTTGCAAATTTTTATTATTGTGACAGCCATTATAAATCTTGATAAATTGTTCAATCAGCTGCTGAATTGTTTTAATTTTGTGTCCTGCAACAGCAAGCTGCTTTTTAAAGTGTGTTAGCAACTCTTTCAAAAAACACAATAAAATTTTTTCCTTGTTTCTTTGGACACAAGACTGCAGAGATATAAACATTGAAATATAAACAAAATCCCAAATGGTATCATTCATTAACAAATTCTTTAAGTTGTACTCCACATTTTTAACTTTGTTGGTATTTCCAACAAGGGTGAAAAGTTGCGGCTTGTAGTATTCCCAATCATTGAGAATGCATCTTGGACTTTGGTTTTTGATTACTTTGAGATATGGCTTGAACCATTTTACTTCCCAACCTCCCAAGAAGGAAGAGGCATACTGAATTTTTTTTGGTTGTCTTGGAACTTATTTTAGTTTTTAGAGAATATAATTTTAGGATACCCAAAGTAAGATCTAAGTTTATGGGAATGCTTACCCATGAAGTGATTGTGCTGTTTCATGCCAGGAGTTCAAAAACTCAAGCCTGTGCTTTCAAACCTCAAAGTATTTTGATCTAAATCTTTGATTAAGGTCTTAAGGATTTTTTTGGGATATGACTTTGGCACTAGAGTTTTGGAAAAAGAGATACACTTTGGGTTGGAGAAGCAGTAGAGAAATCTTGGGAATCCAGAAATTGTTTTGAGGGGTGCTTCAAAGGATTCAGGTGGATTTCCCAGGAGCCAAAGGGGTCTTCAAGTTTTCCACCAGATGGAGATTGAGAAGAAGGAACTGGATTTAGGGGCTGAAAATCTTGAAAGCTTCTTGGTCTCCCTAACCAATTGATATGATCATTTTAAGGGGCAAGGGAAGCATTCCCATTTGATCAAGTATGTGAAATTGATAAAGAAAACTATCTAGGATGATTTGGAAAAAATCTTTGGAATAGGCAGTTGAGTTAGTTAATTTACTTTTACATTCCCACCCCCATGTACCAAGAAGGGGCAAGGATTTAAGCATAAATTGCACAACTTGGAACAACTAATGCTACAAGAGATCTCAAAGTTATAAAGCCTATCCATTGAAGTTTAAAATAGGGATCAAATTCAAGTTGAGTTGCGAGGAAGATTTTTTGATTATAAGGAAACTGAGGCAAAGCTTGATGTAAAGATTCGGACTGAACCAGATTCAAGAAAGTATTAAATTAAGTAACTCATTAAACAATCAACAGGAAAGGTGTTTTGCTTTTAAGTTAATTTAAGTTTTAGTGTAGATGACTGGATATAACCTGATAAATTTCCTATCTACTTAGGAAAATCAAGGATGCAGCAAATGTAACAAAACGCAAGACTTGCTGGAATGAAAAAATCAAAGTACTAGCAGGTGATGATAGAATGTGGATGCAAATAAAATAAAATTCAAGAGACAGAATAACAAATTTAATGAGGGTAACAAAGTAAACTGAGTCTTGGGCATGAGAAAGGTGTGGTGGCTTTCCAGAAAGTAGCTAAGCGGTTGACTATCCAAGCTGTGAAATATTGTTTGATGGTGACCATAAATGGGTTGGAGTGGCAGTTAGAATTGTTCAAGATTTGTAGCTGGCTAGAGATGGGAGTGTAAAGGTGTGGTCCCAATTTGAAGATGACTCAGAATGGGTTTTAGATGGGACTGCAAAGTGTGAGTGTGATTGCAAGTGCTGACTGAGTAATGAGAGATAGAAGGTCTCAGCTTGAAAATTCAAAGGTAGAAGTTGATCAAATTTGATTGGAACATGCTTTTGGTTTCAAGCTTATAGAATGAGACAGATGATACTGAGGATAGTTCATATATTTATTTGAGGGTAAAAGATAATCCAAGAGCTTTGGAGCATGGCATTGCCTCTCATCAACTTTGGTTTTCATTCACCGGTTATCTTCTTTACTCCTCCATCTCACCCTTGTCCCATCCCTTCATGACAACATCTCCCTCTTCATCATCACATCTTTTGTATATCCCTCATACACTTCATCAGCCTTTGAAACAGATCAATAATCACTTTCAGGTCACACTTCCCCCTCATCCAAAAGACTACAGGCTCTATTATCACTTTTCTTTTCTTTTCTTTTTTTTTTTTTTTTTTTTTGAAAAACAAAAAAAAGAAAAGAAAAAATAAAAAAGGATCAATGTTTTACTATGATAGATTTGGTTTTCTTGATTGAGGTACAAACTTCAATCTCATCCATCCCCACACACCTCTCTGCTCTCAGTCACACCTCTCAACCCATCAAGTTCATAAACACCAGCTCCTTTTTTTTTTACTATTCTAAAACCACACCCCTCAGCCCCCCTCCCCTTCCACAATCTGTACTACAAAGCACCATGAGATTCTCAAAATTGCCCTTCTCCTAAACTTTGAGATCTAACCTGTAGTATCTGGGTATCCCCCCCCCTCCAACCCTAACCCTCAACCCTTTCACACCAGGTCCACCTGATTCTTTGGACCGTTGTTAGGTACCTGGTCTGGCCATGTGAGACCCATACATCCTTTTATTTTTCAAGCCTCTTGGAATCCAGCATCCCTCATCCCAGTTTTCTTCTTTCTTTCTCATGTTAGAGAATTCAATCATTCTGAGACGTACTTGCTTCCTGATTCTTGATTCTTGTCATTTTTGACCTGATCAGAGCTCACAAATGATTAACTATCTCTTACCTCCTGTCACTAGATCTTTTATTTGATGACCTGTTCAATGGGTCTTGTTGGATTAGCCTATGCAGGTCTCTCAATCTCACTTTCCTTTACAAGGGGTTACCCCAATGCTAGCACCTAGAACTCATGACCTCCTCTTCTGGCGCTCATCTAAGGAGGCAACAGCTTTGGATTGCAAGGATTGTTGGTCTCAGTGAGGCAAGTTGACAGAACAGAAGTGATGGGGCTCAAGGGGAGACCAACCTTTGGATTGCAGAGAGTTTTGTTCTCAGTGAGGCAAGTTGATGGAAGGGAATTGATGGAGCGCAAGGGGAGGCCAACCTGAGAGCAGGTAAAGTTTGGGTTCAATGATGACGGGCAAGACAAGAAAATTTTGAATGATATTGCACACCTTTGGATTGCAGGGAGTTTTGGTCTCAGTGAGGCAAGTTGATGGAACAGAAGTGATGGGACGCAAGGGGAGACCAACCTCAGCAAAAAATTGCAAGGAAAGACATCAAAATCAATGATGAGTTTTGGAATGTTGAGAAGGAAATGTGAAAAGGGGTGGGCAAATACCAACCTGAGAGCAGGGACAGTTTGGGGTGAATGATGACAGATGAGACAAGCAAATGTTGAATGAGGAAACAGTAAAACAGGGTGTTATCACCACTTTATGAACAACGTGTGTGATAGGTTTTCAGTCTATGTATGATCAGTTTACCTGTAGCAGTTTGCTGCGCAGCCACCCTACATTCAAACACCCCTCCCCCCCCCCCTCATTCAAAACCCATTAGATTGATGGCTTGAACAACTCAATGATGCTTTTGAGGTGTGAGAGCCTTGGTACAGATGTTGGCTAGCATGTCAATGGTCGGAAAGTATTTGATGTCAAATAGGGAGGCATCAAATTTTTTGTGGATCCAGTTGAAGATGACATCAATTTGCTTGGTGCACTGCTGGTACAAGGGGTTGACAGCAAGCGCAATGGCGCTTTGTTTTTTGACCAAGAGCTTGGGCTTTGAGACAAGGACCAGAAGCAAGGAGAGTAGTTGCATTAGACATGTAAGTTCCTGCACTCCTTTGTAGAGGGTACAGTAATTGGCTTTGATGTTGGAGGTGGAGAAGGTGGGTTGCTTTTTGGCTTTCCAGGAAATGAGATTAACGCCAATGTGGATGATGTACCCAGAGTAGGACCTCCTGGTGTTGGGGCAGTTGGCATATTCTGAGTTGGTGTAAACAGATAGTTGATCAAGAGAGTTGGTGCTGCAGAGATGGATGCTGTAGTGGGAAGTGGAAGAGAGGTAGCGTAGGAGGTGGGTCACAGCATTCCAGTCAGCCACCCCTGGTTTCTCAAGGTGCTGGGAGAGCTGAGACATGGCGTAGGCAATGTCAGGCCTGGTAGAGATGGCCAGGTAATTGAGCAAGCCAAGGTTTTGCTAATAGTTGATCCCCATTTTGACAAAGGCTTTGTTGTTGGCGTCCAAGGCCGCCACCAGATTTGTGTTGGGTACCATGGGTTTGGTGGCCGGTTTACAGTGGAGAAGATTGTAGTCTTGGAGGATTTGAAGGGTGTATATCTCCTGAGAGATGTGGAGGTCTACAGGAGTAATCCTAGTAAGCTTGATGCAGAGAAGGTGCTTGGCCTTGCCCAGGTCCTGCATGGTGAAGGCCTTGGAAAAGAGACCCTTAAAGCGTGCAATGTCTGGACTGACTATGACCATGTTGTCAATTTGGACATGCACAAAGCACAGCCACTCTGGATTCTGCAACACAAAGAGGCAGGGGTCAGGGGGGGAAGGGGAAAAGTGAATGGATAGGAAAAAGGTATGGAGAGCAGAATACCAGACCCAAGGGGCCTGCTTCAGGCCATAAATGGCTTTGTGGAGCAGAAGGCAAGACCCCTCCAGGACATTGAGACCTGCAGGGGCACGGAGGTAGATGGGGTTGTCCAGAGTGCCATTGAGGAAGGTGTTGTTGGTGTCCATCTGGTGAATGTCATAAGCTTGATTGAGCCCAAGGACCAGGATCAGGCAAAGGCTGGAGGATTGGCCAGTGGGGGCATAGGTTAGCAGGCCCTCCTTGATCTCTTGGCTACTTCCCTGCGCGCATAGGTGGGCCTTGAATTTGGAGACCTTGCCGTTGGAGTCCTCCTTGATGAGGAAGACCCACATGGTTTTGAGAAGATCAGCCAAAGCAGGCTTCTTGACTACTGACCATACTTTGAGTCTGGCCATAGCAGCAAGCTCAGCTTTTACCGCCTCTGCCCACCTGATGGCCTTTGGAAGGTGCATTGCCTCATGGTACATCCTTGGATATGGATTGTGAGAAGAGCCCAAGCAAGGTGGGCTTGCCTTCTGCTGGTGAGGATGGCAGAGGGTTCAATGAAGCTGTTGATGTCTTGGGGGGAAATTTTGGGCATGGTGATGTATTCCAAGCCAGGTTTAGGATTGGGGATAGGTAGAGAAGTGGGGGGGGCAAGCCAGACAGAAGCTTGTGTTGCATCTTTCCAAGGTCTTTTGGTGGTGGGAACAATGGATCCAGCTTCAGGGGATGCATCAGCAGGATCCCGTTTGGTTGCACCCCCATTGTTGGGGATTTCATGAGGAGTCTTGTTGGGTTCTTCCTTGAGGAGCTGTTAAGATTCCCTCTCCAACTCCTCTTGCCCGCGCTACCCCTGATTCCCCCCTGCGCACTCTGGTGCGCTGCTCGGTACTCTCTCCGGGCACTCTCACTTATCTGCAACTCTCATCTGCAACAAACTCGGGCGGGGTAGCTCTCTTTGGCTTGCGGGTTAATCTTCCTCATTCTTTCCTTTCTTGCAAATCTTCATATTCGTACCCTTTTCTTTTCTTCATCATATTCTTTTCTTACACTCTGCCCACTCTGTCTCTCTGTCTCGTACCTCTCTTTTGCAAACTACCTGGTCTCCTGATTCAAATTCAACCCTGAACTCAAATAACCCTTGCCTGGTAAGATGTCACGCTTTTGAATGTCTTGAATCCTCTTTTAGTCTGATTCCTTTTTCAGTCTTCTTGTGATCTCTACCTCGTCTGTCTACCCAGCTTCTGTCCTACTCCATGGATCTCCTCTAACATCAAACTCACTGCCACCCTCAACTTTTATCTCCGGCCAAGCTGTAGGACGCTCTTTCATCTCTTCTTTTCTACTCTTTTGATTCCTTTTCTTACGTTTGTTCTTAATCTTCTTTGTTCAGCCTATGCTGGTTCTAAGTCATATCAAAATTCAACTCCTTGCTTGTCACAGTTAAAAGCCAAAATCACCAACCAACTCTAACCAAATCTAGACAAATCTTACGACTATGACCAAACCAGCAGGTGCTGCCAACTTCTTCCACCCGGTGGCTTTGAAAGCTTCCGTTGACTCTATCCCTCCTCTGAACAAAGAAAGTTATTTGATCTGGAGGTACAAGATGCTCATGCTATTCGACTTGAAAGGCATCAAAGAGGGAATCACAAGAAATTCTGGCCCTCTTTCCTCTAAAAAAGATAGAGAGATCCAAGCAATCATACTTTCAAAACTAGACAGCACTACCCACGGAAACGTGGTCAATTCCTCCAACATGACATTGTCAAAACTTCTATGGTCCAAAATCACCAAGAGATTTGCTTCTTCCGAAACAGCTAATAAGGCAAGAGTCTTCAACCATTTCCTCCACTCAACTTTCAGCAAACACGCAATGAAAGGCTTCATTAAAGAGATGCGCAAATCCATCACAAGGATGACAGACGTCAGAATCGAACTGCCCAAGGACATTCTTGCCTATCTTGTGCTCTTCAAGTTCCCTCTGGCCTTAGAAAATCTCAAACAACAGATAATGCATGTGGAGAAACAGCTCACGTTAGACACGGTATTCAACCATCTCACTCAGTACCATAACAAAAGAAAAGCTTGAGCCAATCCCAGTAAATCATCTACGGATGTCTCCTTGGTGTTGACAAAAACCAAGACTCACAAGGACGAAAAGAAGATTAAGGTGAGGTTTCAAGAAGGATACCATGATCCAAAGGCACCCCACTCTGAAGCCTCTTGTTTCCATCTACACCCGCAAATAGCTCCCAAATGGTGGATAGAACAGCAAAATGAATGGAAAAGCAAAACTAGAAAAACTCCTACCATTAACTACCATGCCTTGCTAACACTCTGGATCAATGGGGATAACAATCCCAATCTCCTCTTAGACTCTGGAGCGAACGTCCATATATTGAAGGATCTTAAGTTCTTTTCCTCCATCAAACTCCAAGACAAACCAGATGGAATTGAAACTGGGAAATTAGAAGCAAACCTCAAAATATGCAGAACTGGAACTGTCCGACTAGAATGGAATGAATCTGTTCTCACGTTAGAAGACTGTGTCTATGTACCCAATATCTTCGTAAACCTAATCAGCCCTGGTCTCTTGGAAAGCAAAGGATTCAACCTATCTCAATTAAAAAACAAATTTTTGGTAACTCAAGGAAGTCAACTTGTACTGAAGGGACTCATCCAAGACAATCTGTTTTTCATCAAAAAACCCAAATCTGCAGGCCAAAATCAAACAATCAATCTTTCTCAACATCAGAGTACTCGCTCATTCTCCCTGCTTGATCTACAAAAAATTTATGGACACGCTTCAATGTCCACTCTCAAACCTCTTGTGAAGGATCTTTACTCTATTGAAGAACTCAACTCATTCAAATGTGACAGCTGTATCAGAAGCAAAATCACGAGATCACCATCCACAGGCATTTCTACACCATTGGGTAAGCCCTTGGAACAAATCCATCTTGGCCTCATAGGTCCTATCTCCCCCCAATCTAAATCTGGCCATTGCTATATCCTTACTTTGGTAGACAACTGTACTGGTTATCTCTTGGCGTTTCCACTAACCTCTAAAGATGAAACTACGGATGTGATAAAAAATCTCCTCAAGACCAAACACAAGAGATTAGGCTACTACCCATCCGAGATCTTCTCAGATAAAGGAACTGAATTTGTCAATCTTGACCTCAAAGACTTTGCGAAATCTAAACACATCAAGCTGGTTACCTTGGAACGCTACCATTCCCAACACAATGGACAATTTGAGAGGGCAAACAGAACAATTGTCAAGTCAGCTTGCGCCACATTCTCTTTTTCAAGGCTGGCAAAGAACTATTGGCATATAGTCACGAGAATCTGTTGTTTCATGCTCAATCAAATCCCCAGAGAAGGTAATCAACAGTCTCCCTGGGAACTCATGTTTGGTAAGAGTCTTCCCACTAATTACTTGAAACCTGTAGGTTCTTCTGTTATATATCTAAATAACCGCATCCAACAAGGTCAAAAATTCGACGAAAAGGGTCTGGAAGGCATCTTGATTGGCTTCAACCCAATCTTCCATTCATACCTTATTCTCAATTCCTCTGGCGCAATTGTCAAAACAAAACACATCAAGTTTCTCAAAACTCCGTTACACGGATTTCCTCTCCTCAAAACTCCCGGACTAGACTTGTTTGCTCCAACCAATCTCAAATTCCATGACACCAAATTTTCAACCACGGACAAACAATATGCTATGAGAGGGACCAACACTGAAGCTCTAGATTCTGAATCCAACTCTGAAGATGCTAACTCTCCTGGCCCTCAACCTTTGAATTCCCCTGAAATCCTCCCATCCAATCCCCCTTTTGTACAGAATCCTCAATCAATGAATCCAAGGCTCAACCTAAGACCACAAAACAAGATTAGAAAACCTCAACAATACGGTTTTCACCACTATTACAAGCCACCATCATACAACGCGGCAAAAAAGTGTCCTGAGTGGCCCAAATGGAAAAAGGCGTTGGAAGATGAATTAAACTCTATTGAAGCGCAAGAGGTCTGGGAAGAATACTTCAACAAGCCAGAAAACATCCTGAATACAGTCTGGGTATTCAAAGTAAAATAGAACTGTCATGGTGAACCTGTCAAGTACAAAGCTCAACTTTGCGTACAAGGATTTGATCAAATCCAAGGCGTGGACTTTGATGAAACCTGGGCACCAACTGGTAAACTAGGATCTCTTTGTCTTGCCCTTCTCTACGTTCTAAAGAATAGGATGACCTTCACCCAATTCAATGTGAAGGGAGCTTTTCTCCATGCCCCTCTGACCGTGACCTTTATAATTCAAACGCCTGAAGGATCAAGTCGCAAGTTGCCATATCTCAAACTGAAAAAGTCACTCTATGGACTTTGCCAGTCTCCCAAGAACTGGTACAATACTCTCCCCAATTGGATCAAATCGCAGAACTTTGTCAAATCTACGAGCAACCCCTGTCTTTATCTCAACCCTCAATCCAGGGAAGTAATCTACTTCCATGTTGACGATCTCATTCACGTCGGTAAATCTGATGCTTTTGCCAACAACTTCCTCAAGAGATTCTTAAATTCCTCTTGCCATTCCCCAAATACTATTCTTGGGATGTTGATGGAGATCAAGGACAACAGAATTCTCCTCAGTCAACCAAAACACATAGATTGGGGATTGGAAGAGCTAGGTCTCACGGAATCCAAGAGCATTAATTCACCACTTACCCAAAGTCTACATCTCAAACTGGCGTCAGATGAAGATCACAAGGAATTTGCGCACCTCAATATCAATTATCAATCTGCTATTGGCCTCTTAAACCATCTCTCTCAATATACTCAACCCAACATCTCATTTGCTGTCTCAAGCCTGGCTAGGTTCAATACCAAACCTGGCATGTCTCACTGGAGAGAAGTAAAGAAAGTATGGAAATACTTGAAGACAACCAGAAATCTCAAATTGACCCTCAAGTACGACCCTTCCCAAGAAGAGTTAGCTGCTTACAGCGATGCTACTTGGGGGGATGATCCCATCTTCCAAAAGTCTCAAACCAGTTTCATTATCCTCCATTACGGTAGCCCGTTTGCCTGGAATTCCTCAAGACAGAGAAATATAACTAGCTCATCTACGGAATCCAAACTCAACGCCCTATTGGACTGTTACCTAGAACTCAAATGGATCACTCACCTTGTCGACAAGATTCAACCATCTCTCAAAAGCAAGCCAACCATCTACATCGATAATAAGGGCTTTGACAATAAAATAAAGAAATTTGGATCCCACTCCAAATTATGTCACATAGACATTAAAACTAAGGGCTTACGGGAAGACTTCTCTCTTTCTCTGTTCAATCTGACTCTTATCCCAACCAAAAAGATGATAGCAGACTCTCTCACAAAGGCAACCTCAATCAATGCCCTTAAACTTCTTCAGCAAGAAGTATTCTCCTGACTCCAACTCTCCAGCTACCCCCTCACCAGGCACAAGGGGTGTTAAGATTCCCTCTCCAACTCCTCTTGCCCGTGCTACCCCTGATTCCCCCCGCGCACTTTGGTGCACTGCTTGGTACTCTCTCTGGGCGCTCTCACTTATCTGCGACTCTCATCTGCAACAAACTTGGGCGGGATAGCTCTCTTTGGCTTGCGGGTTAATCTTCCTCATTCTTTCCTTTCTTGCAAATCTTCATATTCATACCCTTTTCTTTTCTTCATCATATTCTTTTCTTACACTCTGCCCACTCTGTCTCTCTGTCTCGTACCTCTGTTTTGCAAACTACCTGGTCTCCCAATTCACATTCAACCCTGAACTCAAATAACCCTTGCCTGGTAAGATGTCACGCTTTTGAATGTCTTGAATCCTCTTTTAGTCTGATTCCTTTTTCAGTCTTCTTGTGATCTCTACCTCGTCTGTCTACCCAGCTTCTGTCCTACTCCATGGATCTCCTCTAACATCAACCTCACTGCCACCCTCAACTTTTATCTCCGGCCAAGCTGTAGGACGCTCTTTTGTCTCTTCTTTTCTACTCTTTTGATTCCTTTTCTTACGTTTGTTCTTACTCTTCTTTTTTCAGCCTATGCTGGTTCTAAGTCATATCAAAATTCAACTCCTTGCTTGTCAGGAGCAGAGGTAGTTTGTAGCCATGGGGAGAGATGGCATTGAGAAGGGATGTGTTGGGAAAGGAAGTTTTGAAAAAGCAAACATTGTGCGTGAGGAGGATTTGGTTGTTGGCTGAGAGGACCCAAAAGTTGTGAGGACCCGCTGCATAGCCAATGAAGATTGATTTGATGGAGGTGTTGCCAAATTTCCCATCTTGCTTGTGCTTGGGTAGATTGAAGTAGCAGAGGCAGCCAAAGGTGCAAAGACATGTCAAGATGAAGGGCCAACCAGTCCACAGCTTGTGCAGAGCCTTCCACTCAAGGTTTTTGGAGGGAGTGATGTTCTTGAGAAACACAGCTGTGGAGAATGCAAATTCCCAGAAGGTAGCTGGGAGGTTGGCTTCTTTAAGAATTGCACAGGCCTTCTCAACAGTTGTGTGGTTCCCTCTCTCTGCAACAGGGTTCTGCTGGGGAGTGTACGGAGATGTGATTTGGAGACGGATACCATTGGCCAGGAGATAGGAGTGGAAGTCAGCAATGTTGAACTCTCCACCCCCGTCTGCATGAAACAGTGAGACATGGTGCTCTGGCTGTTTGTTCTTCACTCAAGTGTGGAAGTACTTGAAGTGAGAGAGGGTTTCTGATTTGGCTTTGAGTAGATGAATGGACTTGAACCCGGTGAATTGATCAGTGATTTTGAGAGAGTACTCAAAACTGTTGATGGAGGGTGGATTGATGCGACCACTCAGGTCCATGTGCAACGTGTGCAGTGGATGAGGAGCAGAGGGAAGATGTGATGGGAAGGGCAGTCGAGTGGATTTGGACAGTCAACAGGATTTGCAATTGATGTTCACTTGGGCAATGCCAAACATCCAGCTGAGAACTTCATCGCAGGGATTACCGGCTCTGCAATGGAGCATGTCATGGTTGCTAGTTGAGACTTTGAGAGCCAGAGATTTTCTACCAGGGCCCAGTTTGTCCTGCGGCACCACCCTGAGTGGGACACTGCAAGTACCATTCTCCACCAAAGCATTGAAGAGGGTCTTCTTGTGGTAGATTACGTCGAAGGTGGACAACTGGAGCGCACAATATCACAGCCCCGCTCGTAGAGGCGACCAAGACTGACAAGGGAATTGGACAGGCCTGGAATGTGGAGCGCGTTCATGCTGATGATAAAGCCATTGGGGAAAAGCACCAGGACCGTTCCCTCACCCTTGGCGTTAAGGTGGTTGCCGTCAGCCAGTTCAACTGTGGAGTTGATGGGGGTGTAAGATCTGAACATGGCGGCGTTGCTGAACATGTGGTGACTTGCTCCACTGTCAAGGAATGCCTGATCAGCGGTAGTCGGCAAGGTCTCCCAAGCAGTCCTACAACTAAAGCCACGTGCGACAATTTTGGGGTTTTCCTTGTCTGGAACGGTGCTGGCCGCTTTGGCATGATTGGCCTTCCAAATTCTTCCCTTATTTTTCAGTTGTCTGCACTTGCTCTTGCTGTGTTTGGTGAGGGGATTGTGCACGCCATTAGAGCAAGTTTTGTATGCCGCGTAAGCCACGTTTTCCGCCTGAACCAGACCTCTGGATCCTCCTGAGTCCCTAAGCTTGTTCTCCAGCGCATCTTTGACCATTTCAAGGGTAAGTGGACGCTTGATGAAGAGAAGTTCCTTGGTGCTGGTGAACTCAGATGGGAGTCTGCTGAGGATGAATTCGGCAATGAGGGATTCTTTGATGTCTCCGCCAGTGGGCGCAATGACCAGACCGACTGAGGTCATGGAGCTGAGGTGGTTATTGATGTCGGCAATGAACGCTGAGAGGTTGCTGGATCTGTACGCAAGAGCCATGAAGTCTTGGTAGACCTTGGATTGATTATCGTCAGTCTGGGCCTCGAAGTGGTTGGCAATGGCGTTCCAGATGACTAAAGGGTCCTGGGACTCAAACTCACTGAGGAACTGGTTGTAGACATTTTGTTCCACGTAAGATCCTATGAAACCAGGGGCTCTTGCTCTCTTTGCCAGGTAAGTCTCCCTCCTGACGGGATCCTTGGGCGGTGGAGTGTTGGACAGTGTGTGTGCAAGATCATTGGCAAGGAGGTAATGTTTGATTTTGAACTTCCAGAGAGGGTAGTTGGAGGAGTTCAGTATAGGCAGAGCGGGCTTGGTTGAGGATTCACTCATGGTAGAAGGTGGATGTTACTGCAGCAGTGACTCTGGGCTCATAACCTAAGAAGGCAACAGCTTTGGATCGCAGGGAGTTTTGGTCTCAGTGAGGCAAGTTGACGGAATGGAAATGATGGGGCGCAAGGGGAGACCAACCTGAGAGCAGCGACAGTTTGGGGTCAATGATGATGGACGAGACAAGCAAATGTTGAATGATATTGCTGTTGTAGGAAATTTCACCCAGGTCAAAGACCACAACCGCAGCGGCACGCAGGCGCGCAGGTGGCCCAAGTCGCGACTACACCGCGCACTTCACTCCCGCCTGTCGCAACCACCCGGCCTCCCCCAGGTCAACCCACCAGAGGCAGACAAGTCCAGAACCACCTCGAAGGACGCCTGAACCACCACCGACGGCGGATAGCTCCAACCATCAGATCCCAATCCCAGTCAACCAAACACGAGCGCAGACTTCAGGAGGAGCCAGAGTAAGATTGGGTGGAGGCCCGTATATCTGTAATTCTCACCATACTCATACTGAAGTCATCACTTAACGCTGACTCGTCAGACTGAGGTCCACCTACGCCTTTTTACTATTACTACCGTTTGTGTGATTCTATTTGATTGATCTGCTGCAATAAAGAAAGACTCAATACACTACATGGTAGCAAGAGTCCGTTCTTGGCAGTCAATCACGGTAGAATAGAAAAAGCCCCCCAGATTCAAGATGGCCAACCAACGCGAAACCCAGGGTACTCAGATAGTCATTCCGAACTCCAGCTGCTCTGAAGGCAAAGACTTCTCCACAAAGGCAAAGCTTCCACTACTCACGCGACACAACTGGTACGAGTGGAAGGCCCAATTTGAGAACCTCCTCATCAGCAAAGGCCACAAAGAGCTCCTAGACAACAAGTGGGTCAAAAACAACTGCCACACTAAGAGGTATCGCCAAAAGGCAGCATTAGCCATAAGCCTGCTCTACGGATCGGTCGACCGCGAGCTTCGAGGGTATGTCACCCCTAATTGCAAGAACTTCACCAAGGCCCTGGAAGATCTAGGAAAGGCGGGGGGAGAAAACTCCCTAATAACTATTGGCAATCATGTCTCCCAGCTGGTACATCTGACGTATCAACCCTCAAGCTCCATTTGGGATCACGCGGTAGAATTCCGGGAAAAGTACCTGTCGCTGAAGGACACCCTTGACGCCCAAGCCCCAGACAATGAGAACAAATACATCAGCATATCATCCCCGCTTGCGGCAATCCTCTTCCTAAAAAGTTATCGACTAGACCAATTGCTCAACCCACTGGTACAGGCCTGTCACAACATCAAACCATTCAGGTTTGACCGAGTTTACAATTGCATCTTGGCTGAAGACACCCGCCGTCAAAGCAAACTCTCAGAGACAGCATACTTCACCTCACAGAAGAGCCGTAGGACCAGTACTGACCTTGCCGGCCGTCGATCCAACCCACGCGGGTCGGGACCCAGCCGGTTGACTAATTCCGACACTCCTAGGCCCGCGGTGCCCACTAAACGCCAGTCGACCAACCGACCAAAACGCACCCTGGACCTATCCCAAATCGAGAAATTGCTTGAGAATCTAACTAAGGAGCTGCAAGCAATCAAGGCCAAGGACACGTTAAACGCCGTCAAGGAAGAGTCCAACATGACACAAGCCGACTGCGCAGGCGACCAAGCTGAATCGGAAGACTCCAACTTCTTCATCAACAAGAGTGCTCTATACTCCACCTCATCAACCTCCCACGACGCCTGCGAGCTGATATACGATTCCGGTGCCACCCAATCAACCGTCAGCAACCTGGATCTACTCAGCAAAGTCAAACCGCACCATAAACAAATCAACACCTACGGAGGCCATGTCCAGATCACCCACGTAAGAAGACTAAAACTTGGACCCGTATTCATCCACCCGGTCTACTACGCCCCAACGGGTCCCCAAAACCTAATATCTGCATCCCAGCTAGAAGACCATGGATTGAAGATAGTCCACAAACATCGAGTGGTGCTTATCAAGACGGCCAACGCAATAGTGTTCACATTCAATCGCGTAGGCAACCTCTACTCTGCCAAGATCAAGCCCAAGCCGTCCATCCTGGCCATTGGGGAAAACCCAGAACCATTGGACTGGCATGTCGCTCTTGGACACCCGTCAGACAGATACCTTAAGGAACTCCTCCGCCAACTCAATATCACACATAACCCACTACACACATCAAAAAACTGCAAAGTCTGCAAGTTGTGCAAACTGACCAGATCTCCTCACTCAAACCCTCTCCCCAAATCCTCATCTCCCTTTCATACCATACATTCAGATATACTTCAGATCAATCCGCCCTCAAAGCTTGGCTACCAATATGTTCTCGTACTCATTGACGACTACAGTCGATTCAACAGAATACACCTGCTCCAACTCAAAAGCAAGGCGGAAGGAAAGATCATATCATACTTCAATGAGCTCCATAACTGACTACAAATAACCCCCGCTGTATTTCACTCAGACCGGGGGGGAATTCTTGTCCGTCAAGTTTGTATCGGAGTTATCATCTTGCGGCATCACTATTGAGCAGGGCCCGGCCGACTCCCCTCAAACAAACGGTCTGGCCGAGCAATTCAACCGCTCACTCCTGACAAAAATATGATGTATGTTGGCTCAATCAAACGTGCCCATCAACAATTGGGACGAGGCGGCGAAATACGCCTCGACGCTAATCAACATCCTACCCAGCAAGTCCCTAAATTGGAGATCTCCAGTCAGTACCCTATCCACAAAGGACTGCTGTATAGAACCAGTCAGAGACCTCAGCTCACTCGTTCCCTTCGGTCTGAAGGTTCACGTGCATCATAAGCCCCAGTCAAAGATCCTGGCACCCTTGCTCCCGCTCATGTTCCTAGGATACGAGCCTCACTCCAACGCACGCAGATTCCTAGACACCTCTCAAAGATCTGTCACTGTCAGTCGTGATTTCTCCCTACCATCCTACTCGTTCAAGTATCAAACACCTGACGCTCTGAAGAAATCTCCCTCCTCTCTCCCCGTTGCCGTGTCAAAACTACACGATTCCAACCTGCAACCCAAAACTGTTGTTGTCTCTCTACCACACCTCCCATCTCCTGCTCTGGATCGCGCACAGGCGTGCACTTGACCTGGTGAAGGACCGTTCACCTGATCGGCTAGTCCCCCATCCCAGCACCCAACTCCGCCACCCTCCATCAATGAGGCCCCACGGGGACGGGTGCGCAAAACAGGCTATGCGTATGTACCCTACTACAATACTGCACCCAAAGACATCTCATCCAACATCAACCCTTCCGCCATCATCACTACCTCCAGACGGGCCAACACCTCCATTCTGCAACCGCCACAATCTGACGATGACAACAAAGCTCACCTCAGCAAGGTCGTTACAGTAAAGGAAGCATTTGCGGATCCCACTGAAAAGCCAAAGTGGATCAAATCCATGTCCGCCGAGAATCAGTCCTTTCTCGAGAAGAACACCGGAACGCTGGTCCCTCCCCCACGCAATGACATCGTGCTGGGTGGCATGTGGAGGCTGGTAAAGAAGAAGGACAAAAGCGGTTGGACCACCAGACGGAAGTCACGCTGGGTGTGCTTTGGAAACCATCAACAACCGCAAAGACACTACTTTGACACCTACTCAAGCGTGGGACAAAATGAGTCAATGAAAACTCTCCTCGCACTGGCCATCCAACACGATCTACTGGTGGCACAATTCGACGTAGAAACTGCGTTCTTACATGGGAACATTGACGCCATCGTGCATGTCTCACAGGTCTTGGGCTTTGAAGTTCCCGGTAAGGAAGACTGGGTGTGGAGGCTAAACAAGTTGCTCTACGGAACAAAGCAAGCACCCTGGTGCTGGAAGAGTCACCTGACCAAAACTCTGGGAAGACTTGGGCTCTCTCCATCCAAAGCTGACGAGTCGATCTTCCTCAACGAGTCCCGCTCACTAATGATTCACCTCCATGTCAACGATGGACTGATGGTGGGGAAATCAAAAACCAAGATCGACTCCTTCCTAACTCAGCTAAAGGGCTACTACGGCATCAAACATCAATACCGGCCCATACAACACCTGGGGTACACGCTTGATTGGAGGGGGGAGGATGGCTTGATCCTGCATCAACGGGACTACTGCAAAAAGATTCTTGAAGAATTCTCAATGGATCAGTCAAGACCAATCAAAAGTCCAGCCCCAGTTAATCTACTCAAACTAGCTGATGAACCGGGCAAGGCGTTCAATGTCAAGGTGATGGAGAAGGCAGTTGGTATGCTGAACCATCTGGCGCTTCACACCCAACCAGACATCACACACACGGTAAACGTGCTGTCACAACACACGTCCAAGCCTACTCAGCATCACTGGTTGATCGTCAAACAATTACTCCAATACCTAAGGGGGACAACCTTGGTTGGCATCCAATATTGAAAGTCAGGAGACCTGACAGAACAGCTATGTGGATGGGCAGATGCTGACTACGCAAACGCGACAGTCATGAGGAAATCCACCTCCGGCTTTGTGATCACCCTGTTTGGAAATCCGGTACACTGGCAATCAAAAAGACAGTCGGTGGTCGCCCAATCAACAACGGAAGCCAAATTCATCGCCATGAATCACTGTGCCAAACAGCTATGCTGGATGACCCACCTACTGTCCGACCTGAAGTAAAAAGTACACACCCCAACGATCATGAATGACAACTCGGGAGCAAACTTCATCAGCAAGGAGGCTCAACTCAATCCCAACTCCAAGCACATAGAGGTCAGATATCAGTACCTTCGCAACCTAGTCTCTAAATCCATGATCTCAGTCAAGCAAGTGCCGACTCAAGACATGAAAGCCAACATACTCATGAAGCCGTTGGGTCCAACCAAAGTAGAAGCCGCTCGTGTGCAACTACACTTGACCTCGGACAAAATTAGGAGGAGTGTTGTAGGAAATTTCACCCAGGTCAAAGACCACGACCGCAGCGGCACGCAGGCGCGCAGGTGGCCCGAGTTGCGACTACACCGCACACTTCACTCCTGCCTGTCTCAACCACCCAGCCTCCCCCAGGTCAACCCACCAGAGGCAGACGAGTCCAGAACCACCTCGAAGGACGCCTGAACCACCACCGACGGCAGATAGCTCCAACCATCGGATCCCGATCCCAGTCGACCAAACACCAGCGCAGACTTCAGGAGGAGCCAGAGTAAGATTGGGTGGAGGCCCGTATATCTGTAGTTCTCACCATACTCATACTGAAGTCATCACTTAGCGCTGACTCGTCAGACTGAGGTCCACCTACGCCTTTTTACTATTACTACCGTTTGTGTGATTCTAGTTGATTGATCTGCTGCAATAAAGAAAGACTCAATACACTACAATTGCACACCTTTGGATCGCAGGGAGTTTTGATCTCAGTGAGGCAAGTTGACGGAACGGAAGTGATGGGGCGCAAGGGGAGACCAACCTGAGAAACAAATGGCGAGGAAAGAAATGACAATCGATGATGAGTTTTGGAATGTTGAGAAGGAAATGTGAAAAGGGGTGGACAAATACGGACCTGAGAGCAGGGACAGTTTGGGGTCAATGATGACGGACGAGACAAGCAAATGTGGAATGAGGAAATGGTACAACAAGGTGAGAGCACCGCTTTATGAACAACGTGTGTGATAGGTTTGCAGTCTATGTATCATCAGTTTACCCGTAGCAGTTTGCTGCGCAGCCACCCTACATTCCAACATCATCTCCTCGGATCTTTTTTAAAAACTCTTGCTAGCTAAGATCTAAGCCCCCGCTCTTATTTCTTTGCTCTTGCGATCCTTCATCGGGCCTTGTGCTCCAGTCTTTCTTCATCCGATCTGGCACTTTTAATTCTCAAATTCTTGCGTTTTTCCCAGCAATGACGACAACGGCAGCGGCGGCGGATTGATTGATCTCAATTACTTGAGTGATTGCAGCTTGTTTTTTGGTACGTGACTGGGGGAAGGCGGGGGCATAAAAAAAAGAGACTAAGCGTACAAGAGAAGGAAAAAACCACGTTTAGACATATGCAGATAGATTTAGAGGATAGGTCCTACATCCTCATCCACCATTTCATCCTACGTTAGGATGTATGATCAATAAATGTGTGGGTGGAAGTGGGGGGGATAGGTAGGGTGAGGACGAAGCTAATGGGACGATGAATAGAAAAAAGGATCATCCAAAGATTCGGATCATGGCAACCGTGCTCGGAGCGGTAAGATTACAGATGCATACAAACAACAATCTGGGAACCTCCCGTTTCTGCGGACTTTCTATTTGCCTGCTTGCTCTGAGCCCGGCGATCCTATTAATCCCATGATCAGGGCTTGACGACGACGACGACGACGACGATAATTATAATGATGCTGGTGGTGAATGGAAATACATGAATAGTCAAAATATAAAATAGAGCAACTGAAGTCTTGATTTTAGAGTAAGTTCGTGAACGATAAGGACCATCACCTCAATTGTTCGTCGGATGAGATTAAAAGGTAAAAGGGGGAAAGGGTGAGAGGAAGCGGCGGGGGATGATAATTTAGTAGGCAGGGAGGAGGAAATGAAACTGCTAAGGGTCCATCTTGTTTTGAATAGCTGATGACTTTGGATTGTTTAACTGTTGCCAATGCACTTTTAGGGTAATTTTTTCGTGTTTCGAACTCTTTCGGGTCGGGGCGTGTCTGGAGTAGATAGAAAGAGGGATGTCTTTCTTTTTGAATAAGGTTTTTTTTTTGAGAAAAGGAATAGGAGATGAGATGATTGAAGCTTCAGGGTCATGATAAGTTGAGTTCCTGCTTGATGAAGTCACCTAGTAATGAGGCCGATCTTTTGATTTGAAATGAATGTCATCTTCATGCCTTAAGTCATAAGCGTCATCGCCAATTCCCAGGGTGGTACTAGTGTCTTCACCGGTGCCCCTTTCCTCGCTGGAAGGTTCTGATCCTTCAGCCTCTTGAGAGCCAATCAGCGGATCTCGGTTATTCCTTGGGTCATGGGCATGCTCAATCATTTCATCCTGTTCCTTAATAGTCTTTTCCTGATCGTCTCCTTTGAGGACCGACAACCTTTCGCCTCTATCCCGATTACTAGAGATTGAAAATCAAAACAAAGGCGTCCTCGGATAAGTGTCCTTTCCCTCGCGCTCAATCTCTCGAGGCAAATTCACTCACATTACAGTTTTAAGTTCTCCGATCAGAGGCCAACCACCAAAGATGATGACGGTCAGTAAACCTATTGAATGAACGCCGATCATCACGAATCCCAGAATGGCTCGAGGGATCGGATCGATCTCTAGAGCAGGTACTAGAAATTGCAAGATAATCGATTGAATGACGGCCAGACCAGTTTGAATGATCGCTGCAACGTTGGTCAGTCTGGCGCCAAACGGCCGATATACCAACAGTAGAACGAATTGTAAAAAGAATAAAATCATTTCACTGATCACTTGAGTTTGACCGGATCCCTTATGTCATAAAATAAGGCAAATCAGTCTCGATCGTCGATCTTACAGTCATCCAGTTAACTTACCTGGCCGAAACCGATGAAGGCCACTCTCAACAGGGCGATCAAGCTTAGGGGGCCCATTAGCCACCATCTACCTGGTTTAAACATTCCTACGAGGGTGGTCGACCACTCCCAGACTTCATGATGACAATAATGACGAAACAGACGCCAAGCGATAAACGAGAGAGCGACCGAGGACCCCAACCAAACCAAGACGCTCAGTAGGATTGGAAACCAGGCATCTGCCGAGCCGAGTTTCCACTGCCAAAACGTAAACAACGAGAGGGGTGGGTATGCGAATAGCAGGACCCTTAGACCGATTGCAAGGGTTACGGGACGTAATGGATCTAACCTTGGTAATCGCCGCGTCGGGTGATTTCTTGAGGGGATGATAAGGAGGAAGAAGGAGGTGACCAAAAAACAACCGATGAGGAAGGCTGTCAAGATCAGGAGCCACATGAATAGGAGCATGTATGCGTTCTCGACGGGGAAGCCGACTTTGTTCACATAAGCCGCAAGGCCAGGATCCAACAAGGTCGTATTCCTCGTCACCACGGGGACGTTAAACCCAGGCCGTTGAGCGATGGGCACCAAGGATGATGTACTATCGGAGGTGGCGCGAGTGACGAGGCTGTTGTGACGAGAAGAATGGATGGAAGGGGTTGAAATCAAGCTACGACGAGCTAGAGCAAGCAAAGCCCGAGCTGATGAAGAGGTGTCGGTGTGAGTATCCACCGTACCGGGTTTCTGGTTATATGGGGAAAACCTTCTCGAGATGAAGGCGACGGTATCCTGGGAAGTACGAAATCCGTTTCCACCCGTGTGATCCCTGAGATTATCGATTGCTCGAGAGATAGGTGAACTTGAGATGAGGCCGACAGAATAAGCAAAATTGGTGGTCCAAGTTCTAAGGACTAAACGTCACGAAGAGTAGTGATCAGTCTAGGATGTGGTTCTGAACCAAGAGAAAAGAGATAGAGAGAGGCGAGGGGAAGAATGAACTGACCGACAGGATAATTGAGACTGAGCATTCCATTGGTGGCCATCAGTTGGAGTTGATTGCCGATCAAGTAGAAGAATGAGGCCGGGGTGGTCAATAGGGCAGATGAGGGTGCGATGATGGCCGCCAGGAGGGCGATGAGGGCGGAGAGGATGAGAAGGGAGGCAGAGGCCCAGACGACGGAGGGGAGTCCGACGGTGAGACCGTTGGTGAGGGTCACTTGAAGGCATGCGGCGGAGAGGTTTGAGGAGGAGTCGATCAGTTGGATCGTGAAGACGGCTTCGATATCAGGTACGGTCCAGGCCAGGGAAGGGATGGAAGGGATTCGATTGGCGGGGATAGGGTATTGACCGGAGCCAGTAAAGTTATAGGTAGGCAAGGGACACAGTACACCGGATAGGACGGAGCAGAGATCGATGGATAGGTTGAGTGCATTCCTACCGTAGGCGTTGAGGGCGAGTTGAGCCTCGAGATTCAAACCGGAAGCGATAGAAGCAGCCGAGAGATCGAATTCGAGGGTCGAGTTGGATCGAGAGTACCGAACGTCAAAAGTATCGATGAGGATGGCGAGGGGATCGGCGCAGTAGGAGACCGAACTAGTTTCTGTAAGATGATGACGAAAACCGGGGAAAGATGGAAGAAAGGGAGATGAGGCAAAATGGGGTCGAGATGGAGGAGATGGAGAGATTCGTTGGGGGGATGATCAATATCCCAAGTTGAGGAGGAGGAGCAGGAGAGTGAGGAAGGAGGACGACTGACCGATGATGGAGGATGAAGATTGAGAGGGGGAGTGAAGATGGGAGAGGATGAGTGCGAAGAGGAGGAGGGATGGATTGAGAGTCGAGAGGAGGAACATGAGGAATGAAAGAACCAGTCTTTGAGAGAGGAAGGGAGGATAGGACACGAAAGGGATGGAAGAGACTGAGTTTTATTTCTCCCTCTACTCTTTAAGAATAGAGATTAACAATCGATGAGGAAGTTTCGGATGAGTTGGAAAGGAAGACTAAGCAAGCGGACGGAGTAGAAGATCTCGAGTTCCCACGAGAGCCACCAATTAGATTCAAAGATGGCAAGGATCCGGACGGGATTGGTACAAGATCGAAAAGGACGAAGACAATGGGGAGCTAGAGAAGAAGAAGCACGACACCATCCACAGCACAAGCTCACGAGCCTTGAGGAATCGATGGGAAAAATGCCCGGGCAGAGAGAGAATACAAACTTAAATATGTAAATAATTCAAACGATCTAGAGTCAGTTGACCAACAGGAAAAGAGACCGAGGAGAAAAAGACCCCCGGAGCTCGAGCAGGGCAAGCCGGAGAGAGAGGAGGGCGAAGGAGAAGGGGGAGGAGAGAAGCTAGCTGGGATGAGCGGAGTGTCAGGAGGAGGAAGATAGAGGATGACTTGGATAATAGAGGCACGATGGTTCAAGAGTCGGCCAGGTCCATGCTTTACTAGGACGAGGTTGGAGGTCGACTATAATCGACTGGCTGGGGGGGGGGGGGGGGGGAGGGGGACGACTAGCTTATCATGATGACCTGGGTGCTCATGATGATAAATAAATATACCACACACACTGGAGATGAAATTAAGCAAGCAGTCGTCAAGTTGGAGATGATGAGCAGTCGAACCAGTTCAGCTTTCGATATGGTGGCCGTCAAGCCTATCCCAGCCTCAATCCCTTCGACTCACTCTGAGCTTTAGATCTCTAGCTGTCTGCCTCTGCGTCTGCCTCTGCCTCCGCTTGATGACCAGGATGTCATCTTCGAGGAGATGCAGTCGAGGGGCGGGCGGGCGGACTGAGAAGCATCATCGATATCAATTCATGACGGAGGTTTGGCTTTGGGTGGTCGGGGCTAATCATCCATATTTGTGAGGCATCCGATCAGTCAGTCACGAGTGATCTTAGCAGGATGGCTTATACGATCACCCTCATGCACTAGTGTAAGATATTCTATCGACTTAGGGCACTCTGAAGGCCTGAAACCTACGACTCGATGAATCCTTTGTCGCCCAAGTTACAGCATCCATACTCACATCATTCACGAACTAGAATAGTCTCCATGATGATCATGAATGCATGCACATAACCACTACCCACCCTCTACTTCATAATTTAGATAAATATGTATCACCCTGACTCACTCCAACTCACCATTTACAAAGCCATTGATGAACTGCTTACTCAGCATATATACAAAGTTACTCAAAGGTGTCGTAACTTATGAACCTGTGTCAATAAATATTCATCTCAATAAGCCATCCACCATCGACCCGCCATCCTCATGAATAATCTAGAGGCGCTCATTTATTCTCAGGTCGTAGCGGTCGATGGAGCAGAGGTCTACCCCCCGTCCAGCCTAGCCAAGATACTTGTGAATTTATTTACTTACATAATTACTAAATGATCGCCTGACGCTGTCTTACATGTGTAGAATGCTGGCGTAAGCATCACACTCGAGGAATTAGAAATCAAACAAAAAAAAAAAAAAAAAAAAACGGATTCCATAGAATAATCAAGATGAAAGTTAAGGTTAGACCACCACCATCCCTCGAATAAGCTTCATGGTTTGATCGGCGCCCTTCCGCCCGACTATGACCTCACCGAGTTAAATATGTCATATTTTCGTTCAGCCAAAAATTTCAAATGCTAATTACCAAGAACCTCCTTACCATCCTCGATTTTTTTTTACTTGCTTAATTTTTATCTTACAGAAAAATTCAACCCTTGTACCTTCTTGAATAATCGATCATCATCTTCAATCATCTCGAATTACCGTACGCTCTGACCTTCTTTACCTCGACTTTTCTTTCTTCCAAGCGACTCGTCATCTTCAACGAGCCCTGGCCGAGCTCATTGATGCCCAACGAGAGTCCTGAGCGGGTCGGTTTAAGGTTCAGAGTGATGGATAGCATCATGAGGATGAAGCCGATTAAGTTCAAGCACGAGCGATCGATGACCATCGAAACGGTCTAGAAGGAAGTTTGGGCTCGAGTCAATCACCGTCTAACCGAGATTTGATCTCAACTCTAACCTGCGACTCTCTTGGACCATCTGATGATGTCACATCCCCAGTCAAAGACTCTCAGATGATCAACAGCACACTTGGCATCAAACTTGAGCATCTTTTAAAATTCACATCGATACTCTTGAGATCGACGCTGAGAGCTCACGATATGTATAGAGACTACTAACCATCCCTATCTACCCATAGGAGTACTTTTGTCTTCTTGCCGCTTCCTCTTCCTCCCTTCCTCCCTTCCCCCCAAGAAAAGAAAAAACCGCGCTCAAAATCTCTGCATCGATCGTGAACTCTAATCTTCATCCTAAATCCAGCTTACGGCTAACATCTTCTTCCCCTTATTGTAGATTTCCTGCTCTTGAAAAAAAAGACAATTAATTGATTTTAAGTTAGGATGAGTTACTATCACGGCTAAACATGGTTTCCCTTGTCCATCTCCCAATCTTACGACTGATCATCTTGCTATGAAAAAATCAATTCTGGTAAGAGTTCCATCTTAGCAAAGCAAGTCAACAGAATTTCTGTTTCTCAATAAATTATTTCTTGCTTTCTGAATATTTTTATTTATTCATTTTACTTTTTTATCATCTTTGAGGTTGCTTTGAAAAAAAAAAAAGAAAACTTTTGTTCATTTTTTTTGTATTCCTGGTTTTGAGTTATTTTTTGATGATTCTTCAAAGCTGTTTTTAAGCAGCTATAAATTCGATTTTTAATGGATCTTTCATGGTATTTCAAGCTTGTCTGGGTACACTCCCAAGTCCTGCTTCATGTGGTTCCCAGCAGGCTTTGGAGTGTGCCAAGCAGGCTTTGGAGTGTGCCCAGCATACTTGATTTCAACATCTGGCTGCACTGTGGATCTGGGCACACAGCCAATTTCCAATTGACCAAGGCCAAGCTGTTGGCACCCTTGTTCCCTCTCACTTGCTCCTCTCCCCCTTGCTATTTGTCTTCACCTCAACCCTTTGACCCAATCCAGTCCCTCTTATCCACTAAAAATAGGCAGTTTTTTTTTCCTTGTTATGTTTTATGTTCTTTGATTTATTTATTTATTGAGTTATGTTTTTGGCAAATGTTAAATTTGCAACCTCACAACCCCCCTTCACAACCTAAAAAGGGCCAGATGGCACGACTTGCAACCCACTTTGGATTGCAAATGGCCGCTTGCAACCTGTTGCAGTTGTGAACAGCTGCTCACAACCTGTTGCAGTTGTGAATGGCGGTTTACAACCCAGATCAGTTGTGAAAAGCCACTCAAAACCGGTTTTGGGTTATGAGCAGCCATTCACAACCCATTTTTGGAAAAAAAAAGAAAATAAAATTTAAAAAAAAAAAAAGAAAAGAAAAGAAAAGACGTTGAAAAATAAATAAATAAAAATAAATAAATATGAATAAAAAAATAAGGCCAAAAAGAAATAAAAAGAAATAAAAAATTAATGTTTTCATTTATTAACAAAAACACCAAAAAAGGAAAAAAAAGGAAAAAATACGAGTACCAAAAAAATAAAAAATACAAGACGTATTAAGTTTGTATTTAGTCTTGGACCGGGTGTGACTTTTTTGTTTTTTGGTTTTTGTTTATTCAGTTTTTTTTTGCTAGTTTTATCCCAAGGGTTTTCCAAGGGTTTTTTCCCAATCTGGAATCCCAAATTTTTCCCCCCTAACCCATGATTGTTCTTTTTTTTTTTTTTTTGGATCCTCCAATCAGACTCATTTTGGTTTTTTTTTGCAGCCTCCAGTTGGACCAATATCCCCCAGTTTGCCCTCCACCCATCCATTTACCAATTATTAATCAAGTATTTCTAACATGATCACTCAACCATTCTTTCCCCATCAGTAAGTCTTCCCTTCCCCAGTCTTTCTAATGAACCATCTCATCCAGTAACTGATTGCTTTTTTTTTTATTGGGGGGGGGGGAATCATTCCATTGGATCTCACCGCTCAAATTACAACTTTCACTTAAACTCACCATTTGAACTCACTTCCCATTGTTCATCCATGATTCTCAAGATCTTGCTGGTGGGACTCAACTGACAGCGAGCATCTCAAGCTATCTTAACCAGACCCATCCAATCTATCATGCCAACTATTTACTCATTCATGGAAGTTTTTGCTACTAATTTGAGCCCTAATTGATGGAATTAAATTTGATAACATTATTGCTGAGATGCCTCTTGCACTGGCTGGTGACCTTGATGCTCTATTCAGTTCATGTTTTTGCATTTTAGTTGACATTGATGTTATGTATGGTGTTTTTTTCCCCCCAACCATTGGTTTTAAGAGGCATGGTCAATTGGATGAGGTTTAAGCCAAGACAAAATTTGGCCCTACCCATCCAAACTTGGAAATCTCCCAAGTTGTGTTTGGATATGTGCCTTCTCGGATTGGGGGGGGTGTCAAAAGGGATTTAGCATGTGTCCAGCACACTTGAGAAAATTTTGGAAGTTGGGTGGATTCCCCAACAAGATTAAAATACCATGTTTCTTCCTTTCTTGATTTTTGGATGTGTGGTTTTTATTGTTTCATCTTCAAATCTGATTTCAAAGAGTATAAATTTAAACATTCATAAATGTTTACGGGATGCTGAATGTTTTAAAGATTTAATATTTCTGGAAAACCTGTACCATAATTGAATGTAACAATGACAAAGAATGTGTGAATTCATGAAATTTTGGAAAAGAAAATCAATCCATTGTGAAGAACAATCAAGAAAAACTACCGAGGAGATGTGCTCTAAAGGCAGGGTTATGGCCTTTAATAAGACTTTGTAGAACAGAAGTAGAAATGAATTGATGAAAAAGGATTCTTAAAAGATTAAGGAAAAGTCAATTTTCAGTTGGAATGAAACGTTAGTAAGATAATTCACTGTAAAGCACCATGGGAAAATCCTTAAAATGGTGTTGAACAATCCTCCCAATTCACATCATAAAATTTTGACAAAGAATTGGAGAGGTGAGTCTTGAAAATGAGTTGATAGTGCAATCAATACCTACCAAAGTGTGGATTAGTTTGTCATCAGTTTGATGGTAAGAGATTGCAATTCCAATCTTGAGTCTTGAGGTCTTACGGCAGAATGGTTGGATGGAAGTGAAGAAGGAGTATGCATAAAATTATCATTTGGATGGGAGTAGTTTGATTGAAGTTTTGTGGAGAAGAAGAACTTGTTTTTTTGATTAAAAAGTGATACTCAAGTTTCCACAGGATTCTGGTGAAACATGCACTTGATACCAAGGACATGAGATAAAAGAAACATAGTGTACAGGATAAGACTAGAAGAAGAGAAGAAGGGAACATGAAATTAAAAGAAGAAAGAGATTAAAAAAATAAAATGGCACAGCACTCAACATAAATACCAAAACCCCATCACAACTCATCATCTAGAAATTTCAAGAACCAAGATAATTTTCAAGCAAATTTACAGGAGTGGTGCTTGCAGCCTTTTTGAGAGAATCAGCCAGGATTTTTTTGTGAGGATATCAGCTTGAACTTTATGATTTTGTTGTTCCAATAATTCTTTAGGCTTTTCAACTTGATTTTAATTTACTGTTTGTGGGACTTGGTGCCAAATTTGTTGATTTTAACATCCTAAACCTTATTATTATCTATCAGTTTTATGCAAGATTCAAGGGTGGTTTGCCATGGTTTGAAAATTAGAGGGTTTATCCAATTTCACTGCAGATGAATTGATGATAGATTATTGAATTTGGACTAAGTTGAGGAGTGAAAAATGCTGAGTTCTTGCCTGAAATTCCAGTAGGTGGGACTACCTTTGAACAAGGGTGTGAATACAATTTGAGAAGCTCTATTCAAAGGATGATCCCCCCAAGTTTTGGTGCTTTATGTGACTAGACAGTTGGCCAATTATTTGCTTCTTATAATAACTTAAAATTCAATGGTCTCTTGGAGTTATTTTCAAATATAGATGAGTTCTCTCTAGTGATTAAAAAGCCAGGCTTTTCTGAGAATCAATCCAGATTTGAAACTGAAAAGCTGATTTTGGTTCTGGGAAGGTTTGCAATGAAGCTAAAGCTTCCAATTGTGGATCTGTAGTTGATGATCAGCTTCTTAAACCTATTGGCTTCTTCTTCATTAGCAGTTTGTGCATGGTTTATTCAAAGGTTTGGTGTCCAAGAGATTCATTTCTTCCCGGAATTTTTGGATATGATTGGTTAATTATAAGATGATTTAATCCTCTAATTTATAAACTTTCATTCCCAGAAGATTATTAAATTAATGGGCCAATGAGTATTTAAATATTTTGAGAAAGGATGATCTGAGTTCTTCTACATTGACTACCACAACAAATCAATCAACATGTAAGAAAGGTGTGATTTCAGATTAATTGTGGAGGTACAAGCAAGGATTGGATTAAATTTATGTGAATTCATGAATTTCTGATCCATTTTCTTAAGGTCTTATACCAGCTCAATGGTGATTTTTGAGTCTGTAAAAGTATTTCTTATATTTTAGGAATTCAGCAGTTCTATTTTCTCCAACCAGATTCCTGATGTAGAATTCTTCTTCCAAGGAGCATGAAGAAGGGCAAATTTAATTTCAAATTGAAGGATTGGTAATTTATTTTCAATGGATTGAGTGAGTAGGGCTCTGAGAAAGGATATCTTGTAGGGAGGGGCAAAGGTATCCTGGTATTAAATGCTGTATTTTTGCTGAATCCTTGAACACAAACCCTATCTTTGACAGTGACAAGGTTAGAGTGGAGATCTTGCTTACAGCAGAAATTCTGGGTGCTTTCCAACAGATTGGTTAGGCCAAATTCATTGGAATCTTCTCAGACACCTAATTATGGCGCTGTGTCTAATTATTTCCCTCTATCTGGGATACAGGAGGGTTACTTTAGTCCTATGTGGAGGTTTTTTGGAATATCTGATAGAAATTATACATATCTATTTGGTGGTTTCACCAGTTTTCTGTTTTGCAGTGTTGTTCTAAAGGAGCTCTGCATTATTGTGTCAGTTCTGATTCTGAGGTACTGGAGTGTTCACATGATTCAAGAAGTTGTTTGGTTTTTCCTTGCTCTTCTGTACTTGGTGGAAGTGGTCTGGAAGGATTTCCAGTTGGCAGTAAAGAAATTTTGACTGAAAGATTTTGGTCTAAGTCCTTGGAAAAAGCATCCAGAGCCTTTTGGTCTTCAAAAATTGAACATGCTTACTTTCTAGAATCTTCCCCATTTTGGCTACTAGTTTGTATGAGAGGAATTGGTTTTGTAAACTATGAGAATGCCATCTTCAACTTTTTGTTTAATTCTGAGGTAATTTTGTTTCTTTTCAGGAGGTAGATTAATAATTTCCCAATGGTTTGAAGATAGTTAGTGGGAATGGTTGAATTATGCATCAATTCCCTTGGGGTTTTCCAACCTTCTTCTTCAGGAATTAAATTTAAAGCAAAACAGAAGCTTCAAATTACAATTTGCCAACATTTTTTGGTGATGGTTGTTGAACTCAAGATGTATTCAAGTTTTTCCATAATCATTCTGTTGGAACATTTTGATTTAACATTTTTGTGGGAGTGATAAGGCTTGCTTATCAGGTGGTTAGTTGATTCGGATTTGAAGAAATTTTTTAGGGTTTCATTTACAAATTCTCCACCTCCATCAGTGAAAAATTCAATTGGATAGAAGGGTTGTTTCTTGGCTTTGATTTAAATTAAAAACATGCTTGTGTTGGTGGTAGCTTCTTTGGATGACAGCAGGAAGGAGGATAGATACCCAGACTTTTTTTCCACAACAGTGGGAGATTATATCATTCTTCTTTTACTGGTTGGATTAAGGGGTCCCATAAGATCCATTTTTAGACAATAAGAAGCTTTTATTTCTGGCACTTGATCATCCTTGAGGGAGGATTTGGAGATTTCAGATTTCTTGCAAGCTATGCAGTCAAAATGATCCTTAGTTTATCTTTATAGACTGTATCCAAGGTGTTTTTATATTCTTCCAAGACTTGTGTGGGCAATTGTTAGATGTAGTTAATTGAGATCTGATTGGTTGATATAGGATGCTTGTTGTTTCAACTTCATGGATGAATCAATTGTGAGAAAGTGGTTCGTAATTGTTATTCTGATAATGGTGTTTCACTTATGGCACATAGCAAAGGCAGTTTTTTTGGTCTCTAGATTGATCATTAGGGTTAATCCTTTCTTCAGCAGAGCTCCCATTTATATGGGGTTTACTGTTGATTCCAGCACCCATGCAGTGTTCTCCAAGTTGATGGTTTTATCACCTTGCGTTATGGTTGCAGTTCTAAGACCTTGAATTGGTAATTGATTGAATTTCTTTCCCATTTAAATTTTTTTCCTCTCTGGATTGTTTTTTCATTGAGATAAATGAGCTTCTATTTCTTATTATTTGTATTGGAGATTTTCTGTCTAGGATAAATTGTTCCTTGCCTTATTTTTATTGGTAGTTAGATGCACAGAGTAACAAATATAACTAAGAATCTTTTTGGTACTTCTTCATTCCACTCCTTTCTCTATTTGGTGGGTTGTATGGCTTGAGTTTGGAAAAATCCACCCAGCACAACAATGGAGGATTTAATTTAATAGCTGGGTTGCATTTTTGGTTCCCAAACTTGAGTCAGTTGGTCCAATTTAAATGATTGGAGTGTTATAGGTCTTTTTATGTCTCAGGGGGTTCTTGATTCTTGGACTGCAACTTTTTATTGGCCTGTAAAGGGTGGTTTAGTAATACAGATACAGTTATACTGGCTCCCAAGTGCATGATCCAAAAAAGCGGTGTGGTGTTGTATTTATAACCTCAGGTCAAGAGCTGCATTGCAGGCTGCGCACTCAGAAGTTGGGTAGGTTGGGCTCAGCATTTGGGTGCGCGCGGTCTCAGCAGTTCCTGCTGAGGGCTCAGAAGCAGCCGCTGCGGGCTCAGCAGTAGGAATTGCGGGGCTCAGCGCCAGGTGCGGGTTGGGCCTACTCCAAGGGCTCCGGGCTGCAACCTGCCCAGGAAACACAGACCGAGTGATGGAGCCCGCCCAACCAAGCTCGCGGGTGGCTAGTCCGGAAAGCAAGGGCGGGGAAATTGGGGGTTAGGCACGCGCGGGCCAACTTGCGGACTGCGAGGTCCACAGACGCGCGCGGGCGGGCGAACCGGGGGGCTCCAAGTAGGGCCCGGCGGAGGGCCGCGCCATGAGAAGGATGAACCGGGTGTACGTTGATATCAAGGGGCACGGGTTATGGGGCAAGGAATGGAGGGGCAGGGTTGGGCTAGGGTTCTGTGCTTAGGGGTTGTGTTTCATTGTTCTTTTGCGTTTGTGGTTGTACTTAGGTTAGGGTTGACTCTGGGTTGGGTTATGATCCATCTATCAATCAATCAATCGATCTATTGGAGAAGGAAAGGAAAGGAAGAGGAAGGATTGGAGGAAGAAGAATACATCTCATTATCTCTCTTTTATCTCACTACACTTAAGAACTCATTGCATACAACCTCCTTACAGACGCCTAGATCAATAAATTCCGGACTTGCGGACAACTTAGGAGCGTAACTCTCCTTTACCTTCCACATCTGGGGGTCTGGTCAGGAAGTAATCTTTTGTCTAGGTCTCTCAAAGCTATTGGGTGCCATGCTGCCCACAACTACCCCAGGATTGAATTTTCCACCCTCTTTCCCTCTCCAGCCAGGAGCTGGCGGGCCAACCCCTCCGCCACCGCCAACTACTCGGTCCGGCGGTTTTGCTCCTCCTTGGTCGGAGCCTTTGGAGGTGGCTGAGGTTCTGCGACGGGTGTGGCTTAGGCCGCAGAACTTCCCCCATCTCTGATTCAACACCTTGGACATTGGGCGCTTTCTGGCGAGATTCAAGGATATTGCGGACTCCAAAAACGCAATGGGTGAGGACAAGGTCTGCACAGTTGTTTTATTCATTGCGGACAAGAATACACTCCGGGACGTGGAGGATATGGCAGGGTATGAGGCTCGCAACTGGGGAAGGCTCCGGGGCAAGATGATGGCAAGGTGGGGGAAGCGTGAGCCCCGTTTTTGGTAGACGGACTTCGAGCAAGCGGAGGGTGAGGCGATTTCCCCAGGTGGGGTGCGGACGCGGAGCAATCTGTCCGAGTACAAGTCCCAGTTTGACTGAATTTATAGTTACCTAGAAAAGAACCAGGTGGTGGCGGGTCAGACGGGGGCCATGGAGCAGGCATTCCTAGGCGGGCTTGCGCCGCAACTTTGCGCGCGGGTCCAGCGTTACCTATTCAAGCACGGGTTGGTAACATGGTCAGTAGATGGGAGAGTTGCTCTCCTTCCAAGCCTGGGAGTAATCAACCAGGCGTTCCAGAGCAAGATTGACTTGGAAGAGCTGATGGAGGATATGGCCCGGTTGTTCCCGGCCAGTTCAAGGAAGCTGACGGCCTCTTCCACCCCGGCCCCAACGCCGGTACCGCTTGCTGATCCACCAGAAACGGAACGGCCCATAGCCCCTTTGCATTCAATGGGAGTACCAGTGAACAAGGTAACAGACATGCTACAGGACTTGCAGATACTTATGAATTGGATGGCGGCCCATCCAACGGCTCCGCCTCCCACTTTTTTGCGCAATCTGCCGCCCCATGCAAGAGGGGGCTTTCAGCCCAGTAGCAGACCAACAGGGGGGTTTTTGGTTTGTCTGTGTACATATTGTGGCGATAAAAGTCATTGGAAGTCTGGTTGCGCGGATCTGACCAAGGACATGAACAAGGGGTTGGTTTGCGCTTCCGGGGGGACCTACATATTGCCGTTGGGCAAACCGGTGGACCTGGGGGCCGGTCAGCCACTGCCGGTGGAGCAGGTTATAGCAAGGGCCAGACCCGCAGGCGCCGCTCAGGTTTCCCTTGGGATTGTCACCGGGCCCAGAACGTGGCGGGCACCACGTGTGGAGGCGGAAGTTAGGAAGTTGGCGGCAAACAAGCGGATTGTGTTGGAAAAGATGGATGTGGATGCCAAGGAGCGGCCATTAAATCAAGCTCCAAGGGTTGGGGGGCAACGCGCCGGCGAACAGCTCCGGAGGAAGAAGGAAGGCCGTGGAAATTGTTTGGCAAGTGATGGGGAGTGAGGTACCAATACCTCTCATGCTACGGGAGCTGGTTGCGGTCTCTCTGGTGGTTGTTGAGGAAATGGTCCAGGCGATGAAGGATCCCAGCAACAGTGCAGCGCGTGAATGCGGCAATGGAGGAAGAAGAATGGGAGTTGTGCCAATCCAAAGCCGTGTCAGTGCCGCTTGCCTATGTCTCACTGAAGATTGCTGTAAGGAAAGTGTGGGAAATGGTGGACAGCGGGTCAATGGTCAATCTGCTCCTGTCAAAACTTATGGATGAGTTGGGCTTGGTGCGGAGGAAGTGTGCTATGGGCTTGGGGGCGCTCAATGGGGGGGGGATGTTGGGTAGATGGGGTGGTGGAGGAAGAAGAGGTAGAGGTTGCAAAGGTTTGGAAGCCGCTGTTGTTTCTCTCGGTCTAGTGCAGTGACATTATTTTAGGTCGGCCGTTCATGTTTGGATTCTGGGCCCGAATGAATTTCAACGTGGAGGAAGGGACCAAGGCGCTGACGGTGGAGGAAGCGTCCGGGGCAAGGTTTGAGATGACAATCTCCGACCACGGGAAGGGGAAATGGGTGCCATTGGCAGCAGTTGGCAAAGAGGCAGGGTCCAACGGTGAGGACAACCGCAAGGGCCGCCCTGCAGAGGGTTTTCCCTAGTTGACCCTGGGTACCGCGCAGGGAAGGCTCTGGCCTTGTGCGGGCGGTCAACTAGGGAGGAGAAAAAGGCAGAAGGAAGTGCGCGGAGGGCGCAAGCGGCAGAAGTAAGTCCTCTTCCTCAGTATGCACCACCGGGAGGTACTGCATTTCAAAAACCCTACCATAGTGCCACGCTCGTGAGCAAAGGCGAGAGCCCCGGGTTGATTGTTGCCAGGTTTCACAACAACGACGGCGGGTTTGTAAGGATGGTTAGGTGAAACACAGGGCAATACAAGCCTGTGGCACGAAAGGTCCGGCCCCGGAACAAGCCCATGCCGCAGGGGCTGAACGGGCCTCTGAAGCCGATCTCCTGGTCTTGGAATCCCTGGGTGAGTCCGTTGAGGAAGTTTGGGTGGGTAACGCGGTTGGCGCGGATCACAGAAAAGCAAATCAAGGCGCTGAATTTTGGGCCGGCGGGGTGGTTGAGTACAAAGGAGAAGGATTTGTTAGCATTGGTGTTGGTGCTCCGCAAGAAGGCCCTTGCCTTTGGGCCCAATAATCGCGGATTGCTGAAGGGCAAGGTTGGCAACCCCTATGTAATCCCCACGGTGCCGCACGAGCCCTGGAAAATCAAGCCAATTCCAATCCCTCGGAACGTGCGGGAACCCTTCTTGGAACTGGTGCGGGAGCGCGTAAGGACAGGGTTGTACAAGCAGTCGACATCAAGCTACTCTAGCCCAATTTTTGCGGTTGTTAAACAGGAAGGGAAGTCACTTAGGATTGTTAACAACCTGCAGCGGCTTAACTTGTTCACTATCCGAGATGCGGGATTGCCTCCGCGCGTGGACCAGTTCCTGGAATCAATGGCGGGGCGCGCATGTTATGGTTTGGTTGATGTAATGGGGGGGTATGATCAGCGCCAGCTCCATGCCGACTTGCGGCCGCTGACCGCGCTTGAGACAGGATTGGGAAGGATGAAGTTGACGCGGTTGCCGCAGGGGGCGACGAACTTGGTGGCGGTCTATCAAGCCCAGATGACGTGGATCCTGCGGGACAACATATTGGACGGGGTTCTGATCTTCATTGAGGACGCCGGTATCAAAGGACCAAAGACGGATTACGGGGGTGCGGTGCTAGAGGAGGCCCCAAAGATCCGTTGCTTCATCTGGGAGTACGCGCAGACATTAGAGCGGGTCTTGTTTTGGATTGAGGAGGCAGGGCTTACGGTATCGGGGGGTAAGTTGGCGGCAACATTTGCCAGAAACCGTTTTGCAGACAAGTCCCTGACAGCAAGGCCATCTTTGAACAAATACATGCAGACATCTGTGGACCGATCCATCCTTCCTCAATTTCTGGACACAGATACCCCCTTCTTCTCACTGATAACTTCTCCAAATCCAAAACTTGTATTCCTCTGCGCCTCAAATCTGACGTTCCGGATGAAGTAATCAAATTCATAAGACTTCACACAAACCAACTTGGAAACTCACTTAAGAATTTCCATTCGGACAACGGCGGCAAATTTGTGAATAACCGGCTTTCACTGTTCTTCTCTGAAAACCGCATCAAACACACCACTTCTGAACCCTACACACCCCAAAATAATCCCATTGCTGAATGAGGAAACCGCACAGTTCTGGAAGCCACCAGGACTTCCACAATTGACATGAACATTCCCTCCTCTCTCTGGGACAAAACACTTGTCAGCGCGTGTCAAATCCTCAATCTTGTACCTTCATTCCCTGCCAAAACCTCTGCCTACAAACTGTGGACACTCAAACCACCAAAGATTCATCTAATTCAAACTCTGGACTCAAAAGCTGTTGTCTTAAACCAAGCTTCCAGTCCCAACAAATTTGAAGAAAAAGGCATGGAGGGAATACTCATTGGATTTGATCTTGATCTCAACTCATACAAAATCTACCTTCCCAACTCCAAGAACATTGTTTGTTCCAAACATGTCAAAATATTTGAAAACATTCCTCACTCACACATCTCCAATCCTTCTTCCCCTTCTGACTCTCCATTTGACTCTATCCTTACTGATGACACCTCTCTCACTGATCTCTTGAACTCCAAACCTCCTCCTTCCATTCCAATCAATTCTGCACCAAACTCCCCTTCTGCTTCTGAGCTCCCCTCGTCCAATGATCACTCTTCCACACTGAACTCCTCCTTACCTTCCCAGAAGACCGGTGACTCCAATTCTGAGTCCTCCTCAACTAAAGAATTAGAGATTTCAAATCAACTTATCTCAAACTCATCACAAAATCTTTGCAATTGATCCTCCCTTCAAAGACCTCAACGACATGGATTTGTAGCTTGATTGGTGCCCAAAAGCTACTTTGAAGCAACTCATTGTGACAACAAAGCCTTTTGGATAGAATCTATGAAAACCAAACTTCATGGAATTGAACTAATGAAGGTGTGGGAGGGCTGTCACGAATTTCCCAATGGCAAGAATGCCCTCAAAACTGTATGGGTGTATTGTATCAAAGAAGAACCAAACAACCACAATGTCAAATTCAAGTCCCGCTTATGTGTCCAGGGATTCAAACAAATCCAATTCTTTGACTACAGTAAGACATACGCCCCCACTGGCTCTATCACCACCCTTTGTGTTCTTCTGGTCTATGCTCTACACCACAAACTTGGCCTGTGGCAAATGGAAATCAAGTCCGCCTTCCTCCACACACCTCTCAACAAAGATATTTACATCAAAGCTCCATTCGGCTACGACTCCAGATTTCCTTACTTTAATCTAAACAAGGCTCTTTATGGTCTTAAACAGGCCCCGAAGAGCTGGTATGAAACTCTCAAGACGTGGCTAATTGAAGAAAACTTTTCTGTCTCAAGAGCCGATCCTTGTCTGTACATCAATCGCGAGAAACGTCTTTGCGTGTTTGTCAACGTCAAAGACATTCTCATTGTTGGTAACTCGGTTGATTTCAGGGGGAGGTTAAAAGCAAGATTTAGTATCTCTGCCAACGGACCACTCTCTAAGATACTGGGGAATCTCATTGTAGAAACTAAAGACGGACCCGCTATGCAACAACCTAACCACATTGAATCTGCTCTCCTGGAACTTGGACTCGCCAACTGCAGACCTATCTCCACTCCCATTACACCAAAAATTAAGCTCAACTCTGCTACCAATGAAGACCACAGCTCCTTCATCAATCTCAACATTAATTTTTGCTCCTCCACCGGATTCCTGAATTTCATTGCTAGTAAAACCAGACCAGACATATTGTACGCTGTCTCCTGCCTCTCGCGTTTCAACAACAAACCAGGAATGACTCACTGGATTGAATCAAAGCATGTATGGAAATACCTGAACCAATAAAAAGATCTTGCACTCCGCCTACGCAATGACTCATTTGAGTACAACATTGAATATTACAGAAACTCTGATGGAGGAAACAATCCTAACTCTTGAAGAAGTCATACTGGGTATGTAATATTGCTGTACAGTTGTGCCGTATCCTGGCACAGCAAACTGCAATCTACCGTCTCTCTTTCATCCACCAAAGGTGAATTGAAGGCTCTTGTCCTGGCCACCCAGGAGAAGATTTGGTTGTCAAACCTGATTCAGGAAATAAATCCCTTGCTCAAACTGACTCACTGCGCTATGATCAATAACAAGGCCCTTAATGACCTTGTAAATCAAGAATCAAATCATGGAGCTCTCAAAAATGTCAATACTCAGATCAAATGGCTTCGCGAGCAACGGGAAAACCATTCCCTCATCACTTTCCTGGTTCCCTCAAATTGAATGCTTGCCAATTCTCTAACAAAACCTGCACTCCGCTCTTCCACGGCTCATCTAGTCTCCTCTATTTTAACACCTCTCATTTGATCATGGTGGTTTGTCATTATTATCCTGCTCCTTCAACGGCTCAATCATCCTCTGCCGGCTCCATCCTGCTTATTTCAAATTAATCCCAGTGTGGCTACTTCAATTTCAAATTCTCTCACTCACTTCTCAACCTTAGCCATCTTCCGCTCTTCTCTTTCAACCTTCCCTCTTACCTAATCCTTATCTCTCCTTATCATCCTTCCTCATTCCCATCCATTCCATCTTCTTTCCCAATCTTCTTCCCATTCTTCTTTCTTTTCATTCCTCCTCTCACTTCATTCCTTCTCGCTCAAACATCTCTTCCTAACCAACATCACCTGCTCCTCATCTCATCCTCCTTAACTCACCAACTGACACCTTTGCTAATATCAATCATTAAAATCAACCTCATCTCCAGTCGCCTTTGCTGCTACACTCCATCATCCTTCCTTGAACAGAATCTCCTATCACCAACATCTCCCAATTGTTACCCTTGACAAATCCGCCTCCAGCCCAATCTCCAATAACTCAAAGTCCTTGTGACTACTAATAAAATGTGAGGTGTCAAGACTAACTCCTCAACTTCATTTGCTCAACATTTTGTGCTCATGAATGTTCTGTTCAGATCCCTCCTTCCTCGTCTTCCCCATATTATCTTTGTCATCTCAATATCCTCGCTGTCTCTCCTTTCTTATTTAAAACAACTCAAAGCTGTTGTGGTTTCATTGGTTCTATTTAGCAATACACTCAAGGTTTTTAGTTAAAACTTATCAAATCCCTGATGCAGTCCTTCCAACCGCTGAGAAAACCTCTTTTCCCAACCACAGTATAGTCTCCAATTGCAAAATTCTTATGCACTCTCAACGGGAACCAAGGGCTGCAGCGCCTCAACTGAATCTCATGGATACTGGTCTCCAGGATCCCAAGTCCCTGGATAAAGCCTTGCGCAGCCCCCACAGACTGGAATGGATTGCCGCCATGAACAGAGAAATCCAAAATCTACTGTCCTACAAGGTGTGGGAGGAGTTTGAGAAGAAAAACTCAATCAACCAGCTGAAGTTTATCTGGGTGTTCCGCACCAAGAGAGATAAGGAAAACCACATCATTGAATTCAAGGCCCAGCTTTGTGTGCAGGGTTTCCACCAAACATTTGGTGTAGACTACCCTGATGTGTTTGCGCCCAGGGGTGACTATTGAATAACAAGGAAACTCTCCGCTGGCTGCCGTCATCTAAGTACATACCTTGCCTATTCTTCACAAACATGTTTTCCTATTTCCATTATTTCATTACTTCCGTCCGCCCAAAACCTTTAAGTCCTGCCTGCATGTCTTCTTCTTTGTGTCTGCTGTCATCTCTCTTTCTCAAATTCCTTTTTCAAATCTTTCTTTGACCACAAACCTCTCAGACCACCCTTCCTCCTCACTCCAGTATTTATTTGCCCCAAAACCCCCCGTCAACCATCTTTCCTTTTTCCTCACCTCGTGCTTGTTTCCTTAACTCACCAGGTTCGTTGCTCCCGTTCCCCCCTGCGTATTATCAGAGGTACTCATCCTCATCGTTGTCCCAAAGGTACCTCTTCCTCCTGTTTCTGTCCTTTGTGTATTCTTCCGTTATGTTTCTTTAAGATTAACTCCACCTCACTCAATTTGCAATCTATCACCTCGTGCTTGTTTCCTTAACTCACCAGGTCCATTGCTCCCATTCCCCCCGCCTATTATCAGAGGTACTCATCCTCATTGTTGTCCAAAAGGTACCTCTTCCTCCTGTTTCTGTCCTTTGTGTATTCTTCCATTATGTTTCTTTAAGATTAACTCCACCTCACTCAATTTGCAATCTATCACCTCGTGCTTGTTTCCTTAACTCACCAGGTCCGTTGCTCCCGTTCCCCCCCGCGTATTATCAGAGGTACTCATCCTCATCGTTGTCCCAAAGGTCCGTTGCTCCCGTTCCCCCCCGCGTATTATCAGAGGTACTCATCCTCATTGTTGTCCCAAAGTTCTTCCCGTTAACAGATTATGAGACCGGTTTAGCTTTAACCAACCACTAAAGTAAATCCTCAATATGGTCGAAATATCCGTCAAACTTCTTGAGAAGTCAAAACTATCTGGGACAAATTATCTCGACTGGAAACTCAGGATGGAGTTAATTCTTCAACTCAAACATCTCTTCAAACTAGTCATCCAATCAGAATCCAAAGACGAGAAAAATCATCTAAATAAACTCGACACCAACCAATCAGCCGACGCCTACGCCATCATTTCCCTAAACTGTGATCCCAAGATCATTTCCCAATTTATTCCCAAGCTCAAGGAGATCCCTCAAAACTATGGAAATTCCTAAACAACTACTACCAGCCCAAAACCATCCAAAATCAAACTATCTACCTCAACCGCATCTTTACCAGTATCCTCACGTCTGGATCACTCAAGGAAAACCTGAACACCCTCTCTGAGAACACCCGGCTCCTATGCAGTCTTATTGACAACCCCACCTCCAAACCCTCGGCCCTACTTGACTCAGTCATTGCCATGTGGGCCATAGTTAATCTACCCCCCAAATTCCGTGTTGCTGGGGAACTTCTCATCAAAAAATGTGAAATTGAAAAGAAGACACCTTCTCTCAAGGACACGCAAGAAGAACTGAGATCATACATCCAGCAAAATTCAGAGTGGGCCAAACATGCCAAAGCCCTTGCAATTAAACGCTCTAATTCCAGACCAGACTATCCTTGTTGCTCTAATGGCATACACAATCCGTTAACCAAGCATCCTGAGTCTGAATGCAGTCAACTCAAAAGAAAGACTGAAGCCAAAATAGTGAAGTCGTTGGTCTCCGCATTTGCCACCTCAACCTTGGAAATAATCCTGGATTCCGGTGCATTGGCTACCATGTTCAACTCCCCCACTTTCTTCTCAAACCTTTCCCCAATGGATGAGAACGTCTACCTTGCCAATGGAAAAACCATAAAGGCCACCGGGAAAGGCACCGTCTTCTTAGATCTACCTTTGATGAAACTGTCCCTCAGCAACTGCCTCCTTTTACCCTCCTTGGCCACCAACCTCATTTGCATGGGAACTTTCCTCCAAAACAACCACACCATCTCCTCTGGCGGGGAAAGCTCATTCTTAGTCAAGGATCACCAATCCAACACATTCATGACGGGATCTTTTCACTCTGGCAACTTTGTGGTTCACCAAGAGCAACATTCCGTTCACAACGTCTCCACTCTCTCTCTCTCCAAGGAAACTGTTCTTCATCAAGCCTCTGGTCATCCGTCCACCAAATACCTCTCCAAGATGTATCCCAACCTAAACTTTTCCAAAATCATTTGCCCATCATGCAAAACGAGCAAAAGCCATAAAATCCCCTTCCCAGGCACCTTCCCTACCCCCACCCGAAAGCTTGAATACCTTCACGCGGATCTCTGCGGCCCAATTACCCCTCCTTCAATCTCCGGGAAAAGATATTTCCTCCAAGTCGTGGACGGTTTTTCCCACTATGTGTGGATACAATTCCTAGATCTAAAGTCCGAAACAGAGGAAGCTCTCAGAAGCCTGTTCACCAAAATCCAAGTCACAGCAAAAGAAAAAATCACCTACCTAGTCAGTGACAACGGCACTGAATTTGAGAACTCCTCCTTGTCAAAGTTCTACTCTTCCCTGGGTATCCAACACCTCACCACCGCTCCATACCACCCTGAGAACAATCCCCTTGCCAAACGAGGAAATCGCACCACTGTATCCAAGGCTCAATGCCTCCTCAAGGACTTGGGGCTCCCTCTTGGGTACTGGGCAGAAGCTGCCTGCACCGCCGTGTATCTAGAGAATCTCACTCCGTTTTAATCAATCAATTTTTCCACTCCTCACGAGAAATGGTTCGACAAACCTCCTTCTCTCAAACACCTGCAACCGTTTGGTTGCCAAGCCTTCTACCATCTCAACAAACCAAAGGGGAAATTTGGGGATCGAGGAGCAGCCAGAATCTTTCTGGGATACGGGAACGGACACCGGACCTATTGAGTTCTGGACATTGAGACAGGTACCATCATTATCACCCATCATGTCAAATTCCATGAATCCATATTCACCTCCGTAAATCCTGATGTCCCCATCAACAACAACAACCTCCACATTCCACTGCCCCACTACAATACTGCCCCACCCCCACCTTCCGTTCCCCCCCAATCCACCCCCTCCAAGCTTGACCTCACCCACCACCCTCCCCCTGCTTCTGACTCCCCAAACTCTCAAGAAATCATCCCCAATCCACCTCCCCCCCTTTCTTCGCACCCCCCCTCCCGTTCCCCTTCTTTGCACCCTCCTCCCCTCCCTAACTCCAAGACTTCCACAACCCCTCATGAAGGAAAACACTACACCTGGACATCCAGACCCCCTACTGATGAATAAATTGGGGACATTGACCCTTGTAATATTATCAGCACTAAACGACAAAACCACTCAGCTAACGCAATCTCCCATCTGACCCCAGATCCAAAAACTTACAAAGAGGCAATAAATGGCCCCGATGCTCCACACTGGATCAAGGCAATCAACAAGGAGCTTGCTAACATGGACAAACACAGTGTCTGGTCTCCGTATCACCCTCAACCCAACGAAACCATCCACTGCCTGAGCACCATCTGGGTATTTCGCCGGAAGACAGACGCCGACGGCAACCTCACAAAATTCAAAGCTTGGTTATGCGTCCGGGGTTTTTGGCAGAGGGAGGGCATCGACTACTCCGACGTCTTCTCTCCCACCAGGCAACTTACTTCCCTGCAAATACTTCTGGTCATGTGCGCAAATCACTCCTTTCCGGTTTACCAGATGGACATGAAATGTGCGTTCCTAAATGGCAAGCCGGAGGAGAAGCTATTCATCTCATGTCCCAAGGGTCTTGCCCCAATTGCCTCCAACAAACTCATCTTAAACAAGTCTCTTTACGGTCTGAAACAGAGCCCGCAATGCTGGCACACCGCACTCACGACTGCCCTCAAACACATCGGATTAACCCCTTCAAATACCAACCCCTGCCTCTATTACTCGACCAACCAAGCAAGACCCCTCTGGCTGTATGCCCATGTTGACAATCTCCTGTTTGGAGGGATGTGGGCGGACGAATTCTGAAAACAAATCCTTAATCACTTCAACATAGAAGATCTTGGTATTGCCAAATACGCCCTGGGGATCCGGATAACGCTGAATGACGGATATTTTTCCCTCCGCCAAGACAAATACATAGAAGGGATTCTTCTTGAATTTGCCATTGGTAACCATTGCTGCACCCCCACTCCCCTCCCCAGCACGTACCTCTCTCTCAAAGCTGACCCCTCTGATGCTCCCACACACCCCCCATTCAACTACCGACAAGGGATTGGACTCCTCCAATACCTGGCTCTGTGCAGAGGGCCTGATCTATCTTTTGCCTGTGCCTTCCTCTCTCAATTCCTGGAAAAACCCTTGTCCAATCACTATCAGGCGGTCATCCATGTGCTTTGGTACCTTCAACACTCCAAGCACCTTGAGCTTGCTCTAGGCAAGGCTTCCCCTCCTCACCCACCAAACAAACTAATGGGTTTTTGTGATGCCAATCACAGAGGCACGTGTGAATGGCGCTCCTTTTTGGGATCCCTTGTCTACTACAATGGGACTATAGGTTGGCGCAGCCACAAACAAAAGGTCGTCTCACTATCATTGGCTGAGGCGGAATTCAATGCTCTCACCAAATGCTGCCAAGATCTGACCTGGGTAGCAAATCTCATGGAGGAAATTACTGACACTCGCCCCTCAATCTCCCTTCTCACCGACAACAAAAGCTCCCGGGCCATTGCCTCCAACAAAATCTACCACCACGGCACCCGGCACATGAATTTTTGACTCTACTTTGTGCGTGACCTGGTCCTCAACATAGAACTGACTCTGGAGTACCTGTCGTCCCATCAACTTCCCGCCGACGCCCTTACAAAAAACGTCACCGGCCCCAAACTTAGTGAACACCTCCAATTCATCATGGGAACGGCCCTGGGAAGTGCAAATTGAGTCAGGTGCCTGGGTGTATTGAATAACAAGGAAACTCTCCGCTGGCTGCCATCATCTAAGTACATACCTTGCCTATTCTTCACAAACATGTTTTCCTATTTCCATTATGTCATTACTTCCGTCCGCCCAAAACCTTTAAGTCCTGCCTGCATGTCTTCTTCTTTGTGTCTGCTGTCATCTCTCTTTCTCAAATTCCTTTTTCAAATCTTTCTTTGACCACAAACCTCTCAGACTACTCTTCCTCCTCACTCCAGTATTTATTCGCCCCAAAACCCCCCGTCGACCATCTTTCCTTTTTCCTCACCTCGTGCTTGTTTCCTTAACTCACCAGGTTCGTTGCTCCCGTTCCCCCCTGCGTATTATCAGAGGTACTCATCCTCATCGTTGTCCCAAAGGTACCTCTTCCTCCTGTTTCTGTCCTTTGTGTATTCTTCCGTTATGTTTCTTTAAGATTAACTCCACCTCACTCAATTTTCAATCTATCACCTTGTGCTTGTTTCCTTAACTCACCAGGTCCGTTGCTCCCGTTCCCCCCCGCGTATTATCAGAGGTACTCATCCTCATTGTTGTCCCAAAGGTCCGTTGCTCCCGTTCCCCCCCGCGTATTGTCAGAGGTACTCATCCTCATCGTCGTCCCAAAGTTCTTCCTGTTAACAGTGAAAGATCATCACTCCAACTTCTCAACTTGCACTCTATCCATCAAGGTTGCAAATTCCACCAGCTCAATGTAAAATCAGCTTTCCTAAATGCCCCTGGAAGGGAGACCATCCATGTCCTGGCCCCAGAAAATGTGCCAGTGACATTGGGAAAGTCCCCCAGGCTCAAGAAGGCTCTGTACGGCCTGAAGCAGGCACCTCAAATGTGGTATAACAGGCTGAGCCGTTGCCTTTCCCAGGAAGGATTTGTTCAAAGTGAGGCCAATAAATGCGTGTTTTGGAAGGGCAGCACCTATCTTTATGTGCACAGGGATGATATTGCCATTTTCACCCTGGAACCACAGCCTTTCATTGAAACCATTTGGGGCCGCTTCAAAATCAAGGATCTGGGCCCAGCATCTGTTCTTCTGGGAATGAATGTGAAACAACGTCAGCACCAGTTCCATCTAAGTCAAGAGACTTAAATATCCTCACTTGTAGATCAATACCAACTTCCTCAGCACAAGCTATGCTTGATGCCTTTCAAAACCTTTGGTAAATTATTGCTGGCGTCTGAGGAGGAGAATTGGCTCTCTGTCCAAAGAAGTCTAAAATACAGAAAACTAGTTGGTGAGCGTACCTATATAAGCTGCAAAAATTGACCTGATATCATGTTTGCCATCAACTAACTTGCACAATTCTTAAACGCACCCAGGAAGGCGCACTGGGATGCAGGGATTCTTGCTCTCAGCTATTTTCAGTCAAGGCCAGATGTGGGGCTCACTTTGTCAAGAAAGTGGTGCCAGACCGGACTCAGATTGTACATAGACGCCAACTGGGCCACATGCAAAACCACTAGAATGTTGATCAGTGGTTTTGTCCTCCTGTGGAACAATAATGTGATCAGATGGATATCACGGAAGAAACCAACCATCACGCTATCCACCACCAAAGCCAAATACAAGGCGGTGGCCAAAGCTGTGAAGGAAATTCTCTAGTTCAAATTGCTAGAAGAGGAAGTTCTTGAATCAACAATCAAGGTGCCCATCATTGTCCATGAGGACAATGACGGTTGTGTCAAACTTGCAACCAGCTCCGTTAATCATGCTGGTTTTCAAACAAAACACATGGAACTAAGGTTCCATCTCCTTAGGGAAGAAGTGGAGAAAGGCACTATTGCCATCAAACGTATAGATTCCAAGGGCAACCCCGCGGACTTCCTCACTAAACCAGTCTTGCGTCTCTCTCTGCAACTACAACTCATGCAAATCAATGTGGGGTGTATTGTGCCAGAATTTTGAAGGCAGGGAGGGTGCTGAATGGTGAATGAGGTCTTATTGCCAATGTGCCTTCAATCTTATTTTCTTTTCATTCCATCTACTCTTGTTTTCCCTTCCTCTACTGTGTGTAAGTGTGCCCTTTCTCCTGTACTTGCGCTCCACAGGGTGCCCCCATTGCTATGGGCGCATGCCTGCTTGTGACTCTTATCTACCAGCACCAGCTCAGAACCAGGATGCTCTTCTTCTTGTACGGTTCCAAAACCATGCCATCTACATCCAGATTTCTGAGCTGGTTGCTGTGCTGCATGTAGTGTTGTTCCTACCAACCTTTGGCCTCAATCCTTTTCTATATAGGTCTGACTCATTTTCATCACAATTTTTTTGCTTCATCTCTAAATCTTAACTTTTCTATTTAGTCTAATTTCAACAAAATCCAGGTGTTTTTGCTTTGGTAACCATCAGGAGTACCTAAACCACAAGCTAGAAATCTAATCCTTGGTGGGTAGGATGGATTCCCTAAAGAGAATCCTTTCAATGGCAGTTCAGGCCAGTGGCACACCTTCCAATTTGAAATAGAGAATGCCTGCATTTACAGGTACATTGATGCTGATGTGTACATGTCTCAAGTGGCAGAATTCAAAGTACCAGGTATGGAAGCTCAAAAAAATCACTGTTTGGCACAAAGCAAGCCCCCAATTCTGGAAAGCTAACTTCACAACCATGCTGGGAAAATTGGGTATTTTTCCCTTGGCCAGGGAAAAATCCATCTTTGTAAATTCTGAAGGATCAATCATCCTCCACATCCACATTGACAATGGGCTGCTGATACATAGCAACAGGATGGATAGGTTGAGCTTTCTGGAAAATATTTGAAAGCATTAATGCATCCAGAGTAAAGAATTCCCCCACAGAATCCTGGAATGGAGACCTGACAGATATCTACTACTGCACCAATGCAGATTTATGGAGGAATTTCTGTGTGAATTTGGAATGAAAACCTCCAACCCATCAAAAAACTAGCACCTCTCAGCATGCATCACCAGATGACCAGAGACTCCCCTGATTTTGATTTCAAGACCATGCAGAAGGCCATTGGGATTCTGATTAATCTCTCCATTAAGACAAGTCCCAAAATGTCATTCAAAGTCAGCATCCTCTCCAGAGTGACCAAAAAACCAATGCAAGCACACTCAATTGTAGTAAAGCACCAAATGCACTACCTCAAAGGCACCTCATCAGTTCTTATCATCTTTCAGCCTAACTCCACCCCTTGTGGAGTTCTTGATGGAAGGGACAATGCAAATTATGAGGAAAAAATCCTAGAGATGAAGTCCAATTCTTGTTAATTCATCACTCTATATGGTGTGGAAAAAAAAGGTGAATACCCCCAAAGTAATCCTAAGATTTGGAAGTGATTATTCCCTTACATCTGTAAGGAGCTGAGTGCACTGTTCAGCCAGCAACCTGCAAAAAAGAGAATGAGAATAGAGAGAAAAATTTTATTCCTTCCTTCCAAGTGTCAAGGAGTTGGTCCTGAATATGCTATGCTATATTGACAACTCAGAGTTGAAAGAATGGTATAAGGAACTCCCTCTCAACCCTAACCTTGGTAAAAAAACAACTGAGAACAAAACTAAGCCTGCACCCTCTCCAACCCTAGCCATCTGCCTGCCATCATGTCCATCCAGGTTTTTCTTTCTCATGGTGTGGCCTTACCCGTGCCCTACTTGGAGCCTCCCCACGCCTGTTTTTGGTTTTCCTTCTACTCAAAGCCCCCCCATTCCTGTCTTTGGGGTTGCTTCCCAGATATCCTTGCGCAATTTTACCACTGCTGCTTTCCCCAAACTAGCAATATTGGCAAACTTGACCAGATATGCTTCACTTGTTGGAATCCTTCCCTCTTTTTGTTCAATACTATCTTCATATCTCCCTATCATCCACCCTCTCTCATTACCATCACCACTTTCATTACCATTCAATACTGTCATCACCCACCATCATAAAATAACTTTAACCACTCCATTCCAACTTCATCTCTAAAACCATCACCATCACCATCACCATCACCATTATCATCACCATTACCATCACCATCACCATCACCAACACCATCACCATCACCATCACCATCATCATCATATCATTCTCAACCATTAAGCTATACCATTACCCTCATCACCATCATCATCATCATCATATCATTCTTCCCCATTCAGCTAGGCAAATATGCCTGAGGTCCTTGTTGCTCCTCTTAAAACAGGCTATCATTCCCCATATCATGCTAGGCAACTATGCCTGAGGTCCTTGTTGCTCCTCTTAAAATAGGCTATCATTTCCCCATCTCATATCCTGAAAAGGTGGTGTCTTGTAATTTATTACTCAACTCTCATATCTCTATCATTCTCATATTCTCCTCTCATTTCTCATGAATCTCTGCAATGTTTGCTGGTCTTAAATTGGTTCCTAAATTTGTCAGTTAAGGTGGTGTGTTGTCTTTTTGATGTTCAAATTCTGTAACTAACAAATTTAGTTACCTTATTGCTATCTTACTGTTTTCATTATCTCATTACCCATGTCTTAGGTCTCCTCTGGGGCTCTCTAGTTGTCTCTAACCTGCTGCCTTATGCCCCCTTTGGGGTTCTTGAGTTTTCCATAAATCCTGGTCCTTCCCTTGGACCATGAATGAAAAACCATCTGATTACCAGAAAACTAAACAGGAGGGTCCCTTCCTCCTCTTCAGATCAGTTCCACTTGACTTTACAAGTAATATCTCCTCCCCTTTGGCTCTTTGTAGCCTTATCAATACTCCTCCTTGGCTATTCAGAAAACTACCGTATTCCTTCCTTCTCCAATTAACCTTGCTACTCATCTTAAACCCTTCATCACTTCTTGGTATTTTTACCTGGAGCGGATCAAAGATGTGCCGCAGCTGATGCTGAGGCAACTTCCCACTGGATTCTGAGCCTGCAGAAGCCATTTCTGAGCCAGCTGCGCACCCAATACTGAGCCTTCTTTGCAACTGAAGCTGAGCACAAACAAAAACAAAGTTCCCAATCCCAAGGCTATATAATGTTGGAGTATACGCACCATCAATCTCTTTCTGTGCTTTTCTCTCTTTCTTTATTTTCCTTAACTCATCATGCTAAATCTCTACACAATACATGTATGGGCAATATCTCATATTTCATATCTCATCTTCACTTACCTCTGTGTGCCTTTAATGTGTCCCTCAAACTTCTCTCTTACTCCATCATCAAAGCCTTTGCAATTTATCTTGAATATCACACAAGTTGTATTTCATGGAAAAACTGTGATATCCAGGGTCAGTCCATCACCTGAGGACAGAGACTAGTTGCACAGAAAGATTTTCTCCCTCATCTTTCTCTCTGCTACCATATCTCTGGGTATCCTCAGGTGAGTACCTTCTTCACTGTTATGATTCTTTTATTCTCATCAGATCTGTTTCTGTTTGTGGTTACACTCTTTCTGATTGATAATTCATCCCTTATCCTTCTGTCTGCTACCATATCTCTGAGTATCCTCAGTGTCATCAGACATATTGACTCAACAGGTTATGAGGCCAGAGCATAAGTCTTCTATCAAAAGCTCACAGAAAGATCCGTGACCATCCATCACAAGTGTCAATAACAAATCATGGAAGAACCTTCATCTTCCAACCCAGTTCTTAAAACTCCAGAAATCATACCTCATAAATATCCTGGAGAGGATTTGAACTATCTCAACTGGTCTATGATTCTTTGCATTCATTTCCAAGCTTCTGGCGTTGGATATCTGATGAACAGCAATTCTGAAAAAAAAAACCACAAAACTAGGTACAAAGAAAACCTAGCGGTATGTTCAGTTATATCAAGGTAAATAAATCCATCAAACTTCCAGTTCATTCAAAAACACAAATAAATGGAGGAAAAATGTACTGGCTTCAAAAACTGTTACTCACCAAATCGAACAACAAGGACATGACCATTCATCTTTCCAAGATAGTATTGTACGGAGAGAAAATTTCTTCCCTCATCACTCCCAAAAATCCTCTGACCCCCAATGAATTACAATCTACAGCTATCCTTCTCTCTCTTCCTGACAATTGGCTCAATTGTGTCTTGGGAATCATGATTGAAGAATTGGGGTCCTCATCAAAAATCATCACAGCCCTTGAGAAGAAACATCTGAGAAGACAGACATGTAGCAAAGAGGCTGTGGTTGACTCCACAAGTGATTTCAAGTTACAACTTTCCTCTTCCAAGACTGAAAATCCTGCCCCTCAAGGTTATAGTAGAGGTCCTCCACAATTTTACTACTGCACCAATTGCAAAACAGAGGGTCATTCATTCTCATGTTTCCTCAAAGTTTAGGAGGGTCTGGAAAAATCAAAGAAGAACAGTCACCATTCAAAAGGATATGCCCCATATGAACATCAGCTTACCAATAGGAAACCAAATCTCACCCCTGTGAGACTTGCTGATGGATTTCAAATCAACTCCTTCAAAGAAGGATGATTGAACCTGTCATTCTTCCAAAAAAAATCCCTTCTGGTGCCAAGTCTACACAAGCCTCTTCTGTCAGTTTCCACCTTTTCAATCAAGGATTTATGGTTCTCTTTTTTAAAGATGGCTGCAAAATTTACAACAAGAGTGTAAACCAATTGGAAAAAAAAGTATTGCAACATGGGTATTAAAATGGGAACCTATACTACCTCCCTCAAGGAGTGGTGAGTGTTAAAATGCGGATGCACTCAGGTAATGTGCATAGGAGTGTGTAATCCAAATGGGATGCAAAAATGGGCCTCCACAGCCCATTGGACATCACGTGGGCCACGTGGGCCTATGTGGGAGTTATTGGTTTTGGGCATTTGGGCGCCAAAACATGTTTTTATGTTCTTTTGGGACACGGGCCCTCACGGGCCCGCCAGGGTGGATGGGCCACCCAAGCCATGGGCTTATTTGGGCATAAGAGGGCCCAAGCTTTATTATGGACATACTTGGCCAGACGGGCTGGCCCGCCAAAGTATGTAATTCTCACAATTTGGGCTTGGGGGGCCCATTGGGGCCGCTGCCCCTGTCGCGGCCTGCTAGGGGCCGCCCCCCGTGTCGCGGCCCGTTTGGGGCCGCCTGTATTTCTCCGCACGGCCCATGGGAGGCCCGACGGCCCAAGCGGGGCTGTCGCGCGGCCGAGGGATCCCGCGTGGGCCCGGCTGGTTGCGCTAGGCGACCAGCACCACGGAGCCGGGGCTCACGGCCCCGGCTTGCTCCCCCTCCCCTTGCTTGCCGTTGCAAGGGGGATGGGGGCAAGCTGGCTGGGTTGAACCAGCCAGCAACCAACCGCGACAGCGCGGTTGGTCAGGGCAGGGGGGACCTGACCACCCTCTTGCCCAAGGAGGTGGCGGCGCTGGCCGCAAGCTGAGCAAACGGCAGGTGGGGGAGAGTTCATCACCCCCCCACCATCAATTGGTTAATGCAACCAAACAGGATAGGGGTGCTCTCCCCCCCCCCCCCCCTTTACCAAGGGGGAGGAGCAATGGGCCTGGGGGGACCCGATCACCTCCCAGGCCAATTTACATGACAACACCCTGGGGGTATCAACCCCCAGGGCCCCTGGTGAGGGGATTTGACTGCCCCCACCAGGGATTTGAGAGAAAGAGGGGGGGACAGAATGTCTGCTGGTCACCCCCCCCATGTGAGTCTGAGACCGGACCCAGGTGTGCCCTGGGTCCCACCTGGCCCATTTGAGTGGCCAGGGGCTGGCTGCATGAGGCAACCAGCCCGTAAACAAGGCAATAAAGGTCATCATGGCTGGTTGTAAAGGACAACCAGCCAAGGGGATTGAACAGTTAAGGGGCTGTTTCAGCCCCATTAAGGTGGAAACACCAGAAATAACCAGAATAGGCTGGTTTTAAGGGTACAGGGACTGATGCCATGTGGGCTGATGTAGTCCAAACCAAGTAAAAAGGCCAGTAGAGCCTGTAGAGCTCTTTTGGGGCGGAAAATTTGCCTTTTGGCTTGTTATATCATGGGCTCACAAGAGGCCAATCTTTTTTACTTAAGGAGCCCTTCTGCCTGCTGTTTTCCATCCATTCATTCATCATTCCAATCAAATTCATCCAAGATATTGCCCATTGTGAGAGCCCCATTAGACAATATTGACACCCAGTGTCAAGCATTTCTTTTGCTTTAAATACTGCTCATTTGCCTAAGCTAATTTCTGGCCATAATTCTAACACATTATCAGTACCATCATCATAATTATTTCCAAGCAAGATAGACCCTTATACCTTACTTTGGACAAACTCAAGGACCTCAAGTTTTCCAAGAAGATGTCTTCTATCCCAGAGTCCAGCTCCACCAAGATAGTTTTGAATAGTCAGAACTATAATGCTTGGGCTGTCCTTATGGACAGTGAGTTGGATAACATCTGTTGTGGGGATATTATGAAAGGAGATGATACTTTGATCAGTTCAGAGGCGGAGAAGAAGGCCTATCACATTATTCTTAGACACTTGGATGAGCATCATGTAACATGGGTTGCTGATACTCTGTTGGAGGAACAGAAGAGGAAGGGGATTGTTTTATGGAAAATGCTCAAGTCAAAGTATGCTGGTGACTCTTTTCATCAAAAGGGGATTGCTTTCAATAGATTTTTTAAGTTGAAATGTGGCAACTGTAAACAATTTGTGGGGGAAGCTAGATCTAGTATTGCTAAGTTCAAGTCATCTGGGCTGAACATGGATCCTGAGTGTTTTTCACTCTTAATTCTGCAAAAGCTGCCAAAAGAATATGAGTCCTTGGTCAGGATCATATCTCAGTTGGATCCCCTTCCAGGAGAAGAGGATGTGCTTAGAAGGATTGAAAAGGATGATCTTCAATTAAAGATGAAGGAGAGCACAGGAACTGCTCTGGTGGGCAAGAAAGGAAAATCTGAGAAGAAGGCAAAGGCCAAAAAGGATTTATCAAAGGTCTTGTGTTATAATTGTCAGAAGAAGGAACACTATGCAAATGATTGCAAGGAGGCCAAGAAAAGGAAGAAATCCAAGGAAAGTGAAAAGGAAGAAAAAGAGGTTAACCTTATCATGGAAAATCTTGCTATGGTGTCAGTGGATTTTCCAATGGAACAAGCTATTGTGGAACAAGTCCCCAACAAGAAGGCTAAAATCAAAGAGGATCAAGAGATGGACTTGATTGATTATGAAGTGTGTAATATTAACCTTGAAAATGAGAACTTATCAGTGGCTGATGATTCTTCATTCCTTACAGGAGGATTGTTGAAGTAGGATGTTCTTGTTTTGATTGATTCTGGTTGTACAGACCACATGTTTTTTGAGCCAAATTTGTTTTCAAATCTTAGAGATTTTGATGGTGTTGTAAATATTGGCCAAAAAGGAAGAACAATCCAGATTAAGGGGATTGGAAAAGTTATTCTTGCAAATCACATGGGTTTCAAAATAATTTTTGAGAAAGTGTTCTATGTACCAGATGTGCCTTATAACCTTGTGTCTCTTGGAGTGCTCTGGAAAAAGGGTTTCCAGATTTGTTATCTTAAAGGAGATAAGTTTTTTATTGATTTGAATGGGAGAACTATCCTGATTGGACAAGTTTGGAATAGGTTGCTCTGTGCTGACTTGTTCAAGATTTCAGCTCTGAGCACTGTTGCTCACAATAGAAGTGGCCATAAGGTAAAGGACAGCAACTGTGAGAGTTGTACCTTAGGGGCCAAGACCAGGAATGTGTTCTCAAAGAGTAGAGACCACACAGAAGTTCCTAGAGAGGAATTCTCCATTGATTTGGCAGGGCCATTTTCACCAGTGTCTCTTGGAGGGGAAAGATACTTCATCAATTTGGTTGATACATCAACTAATTTTGTTTGGGTAAAACCAATAAGATCAAAGGATCAAACCACAGAGGAGGTTTCAGTAATCTTCAAAGTCTGGAAAAAGATTGGTTTGATGAGGGAGATCAAGAGTGTTATTACTGATGGAGGGGGTGAGTTTGTGAGTAAAGATTTTGAGAAACTATTGAATGATTATGGTATCACTCATGTAGTTACTACTGCTAGTACTCCACAAAACAATGGGATAGTTGAGAGGATGAATAGGACTTTATTGGACAAAGTCAGAACTATTATGGCTCAATCTGGTCTACCAAGGTTTTTATGGGCTGATTTGGTGTGCACAGTGTTTCTGTTGCACAATATTGTAAGTGTTAATGGAAAGTGTCCTCATTATCAGTTTTGGAAGTTGTACCCCAAAACATCACACCTAAGAACAATTGGTTGCTTGGTGTATTATAGTGTCCACCATAATGAGATGGTTGGAAAGTTAGATCCTCGAGCCAGAAAAGGGAAACTTGTGGGCTATGACTTAATAAGTAAGTCATACAGGATTTATTGTCCAGGAACAAGAAAGGTTATCCGTATTAGGGATGTAAAATTTGAAGAAAGTACCTTTCCACTCAAAAGGGGTGAACCTACTGCTGTTCAGGAATCACAGCAGGAAATAGCATTGGAGCCTATTTCCCCAGCAGAGGCTGGAGATAATATCATGAGTGATGATATTGAGGTGGTAGACGTGCCACAGGAGGGTTTAGTACCCACTTCAGGGGAGTCTGTGGAATCAGAACCTGATGAGCCTCCACCTCCAGTTAGAAGGAGTGGCAGGATGAGAATGCCTGTTGATAGGTATGGGGAATGGAAGTCCCATTATGCTTCTGCGGAATATGAGGAAGATACACTTCAGGAACATTGTATGCTTAATGAGATTCTACAGTTGAGTTCAGAAATGGGTAATAGAGTTAACCCAAATAGCTTTGGCCAAGCTATGAATTCTGATGAGAGAGCAAATTGGAAGACAGCTATTTTTGAGGAATTTGATTCTCTAGAGAATAATAGTGTGTTTGAAGTGGTTAAGCGGGATTCAGTTCCAAAAGGAAAGACCATTGTTGGGTCTAGATTAGTTTTAACAAAGAAGTTTGATACTAATGAAGTTTTAAAGAGGTTCAAGGCTAGATGCGTTGCACAGGGCTTCAAACAGAGAGAGGGTATTAATTACCAGGAGACTTTCTTGCCAACTGGAAGGCTGTCCACCTTCAGGTACATCATTGCTTTGGCAGTGGAGTTGGGTGAAGAAATCAGACAGGCTGATTTTGTGACTGCATACTTGAATGCAAAACTTGGAGAGGAAGAGACTGTTTATATGTCAATTCCTGATGGTTTCAAGGAATGGCTGGTCAAGAAAAAGCCAGAAACTATGAAGAAAATCTGTGTGAGAAGTTTCCTCTCAGCAGATAAAGGGGAGTATTTCCTCAAGCTGTGTAGATCCCTGTATGGATTGAAGCAAGCAGCTAGGTCATGGTATAATACTATGAGCATGAAACTGATAGAGATTGGTTTCAAAACAAGTTTGGCTGACCCTTGTCTATTTGTGAGAAAGGATGCAATTTTTTTTGTATGGGTCAATGACATTATCATTATTGGGAATGTTAAGGAGAGAGTCATGGAGACACTCAAAAAGGAGTTTAAGATAAAAGATCTTGGTCTGGCACAGCAGGTGCTGGGAATGAAAGTTACTAAGAGCAAGAATGGGATCAGGTTGGATCAGAACCATTATGTGTCAGCTCTACTTAAGCAGTATGGCTTAGAAGATGCAAAGGAGTTTTGTACTCCAATGCAGTCTAACATTTGGTTAGAAAAGTCTACAGATGAAGAGAGTCTAGAGTTTGTTCAATCCGGGAATGATTATAGATCAGCTATTGGATCTTTGAATTATTTGGGGCAGTTTACAAGGCCAGATATTACTTATGAAATTGGGATTTTGTCACAACACTTAGAGAAACCATGCATGAGGTATTGGTCAGCGTTTAAGAGAGTTATGAGGTATCTTAAAGGAACAAGCAGTCTGGGACTGCAGTTTTAAAAGTCATTGAACTTTGACTTTGTTGGTTATTCTGATGAAAGTTGGGCAGATGGTAACACTAGGGAATCAACAAGTGGTTTTTTATTCTTCTTAGGAAAGAATCTAGTGTCTTGGATGTCTAAAAAGGTTTCAGAAATAAGTCTTTTGTCAACAGAAGCAGAGTAAAGAGCATACTTTTCAGCTTCACAGGAAGCAAAATGGTTGAGAAAGGTCTTAGAGGATACTCATAAACCACAAGGGTTTGCATTGTTGTATTCTAATAACCAGAGTGCCATTGCATTGGAAGAAAATCAAGTGTTCCATTCTAGAACAAAACATATTGATGTTCATTATAACTATATACGGGATGCAGTTAACTGCAAAGAGATAGTGTTACGGTACATGCCTACAGGGGCAATGATTGCCGATATCTTAAATAAGGCGTTAGATAGGAACAAACATGAAAGTTTTGTGTCTAGTATGCGTATGGCATCCCTTTTGGATTAAGGGGGTGTGTTAAAATGTGGATGCACTCAGGTAATGTGCATAGGAGTGTGTAATCCAAATGCGATGCAAAAATGGGCCTCCACGACCCATTGGAAATCACGTGGGCCACGTGGGCCTATGTGGGTGTTATTGGTTTTGGGCATATGGGCGCCAAAACACGTTTTTATGTTCTTTTGGGACACAGGTCCTCACGGGCCCGCCAGGGCGGACGGGCCACCCAAGCCAGATGGGCTTATTTGGGCATAAGAGGGCCCAAGCTTTATTATGGACATACTTGGCCAGACGGGCTGGCCCGCAAAAGTATGTAATTCTCACAATTTGGGCTTGGGGAGGCCCATTGGGGCCGCCGCCCGTGTTGCGGCCCGCTTGGGGCCGCTGCCCGTTTGGGGCGGCCTGTGTTTCTTGGTACGGCCCACGCAGGGCCCAACGGCCCAAGCGGGGCTGTTGGGCGGCCGAGGGATCCTGCGTGGGCCTGGCTGGTTGCACTAGGCAAACAGAGCCACGGAGCCGGGGCTGGCGGCCCTGGCTTGCTCCCCCTTGCCTCGCTTGCCTTTGCAAGGGGGATGGGGGCAAGCTGGCTGGGTTGAACCAGCCAGCAACCAACAGCGACAGCGCGGTCGGTCACGGCAGGGGGGACCTGACCACCCCCTTGCCCAAGGAGGTGGCGGCGCCGGCCGCAAGCTGAGCAACCAGCAGGTGGGGGAGAGTTCATCACCCCCCCACCATCGATTGGTTAATGCAACCAAACAGGATAGGGGCGCTCTCCCCCCCCCCCTTTACCAAGGGGGAGGAGCAATGGGCCTGGGGGGACCTGATCACCTCCCAGGCCAATTTACATGACGACGCCCTGGGGGTATCAACCCCCAGGGCCCCTGGTGAGGGGATTTGACCGCCCCCACCAGGGATTTGAGAGAAAGAGGGGGGGACAGCATGTCTGCTGGCCACACCCCCCCCATGTGAGTTTGAGACCGGACCCAGGTGTGCCCTGGGTCCCACCTGGCCCATTTGAGTGGCCAGGGGCTGGCTGCATGAGGCAACCAGCCCGTAAACAAGGCAATAAACATCATTATGTCTGGTTGTAAAGGACAACCAGCCAAGGGGATTGAACAGTTAAGGGGCTGTTTCAGCCCCATTGAGGTGGAAACACCAGAAATAACCAGAATAGGCTGGTTGTAAGGGTACAGGGACTGATGCCATGTGGGCTGATGTAGTCCAAACCAAGTAAAAAGGCCAGTAGAGCCTGTAGAGCTCTTTTGGGGCGGAAAATTTGCCTTTTGGCTTGTTGTATCATGGGCTCACAAGAGGCCAATCTTTTTTACTTAAGGAGCCCTTCTCCCTGCTGTTTTCCATCCATTCATTCATCATTCCAATCAAATTCATCCAAGATATTTCCCCATTGTGAGAGCCCCATTAGACAATATTGACACCCAGTGTCCAGCATTTCTTTTGCTTCAAATAATGCTCATTTTCCTAAGCTAATTGCTGGCCATACTTCTAACAGTGAGCAACTGTCAGGTATCATCTAACTCCCCTGCCTCGCAAGCAACTGACAACAGCCTCTTTGGCTATAACTGCAGACTCTGAAATCTTAACTTGAAGTCTTTGAAAGAAATCCTCAAAACCCAGAACATCCCTCCTAAACCCTTCAACAAGCTGGAAGTGCAGCAATGCAAAACATGTATAAAATCAAAAATGTCACGGCTTCCTTTCCATACACAACTCAGTTACAGATCCACTTGCCCAGGCAACATAATCCACACTGAAGTTTGTAGTTTTGATACTCAATCAAGGGAAGGATACAAATACTTCATTAACTTTATTGAAAACTTCTCAAAAGCCTTGTTTTACTAACCCATGCGACTCAAATCAGACTCTCTTCAATGCACCAAACTCTTCATTTCTTTCTTCAAAAATCAATATCAACATTGCGCCTCTTCCTTGCTCACCAACAATGGGGGAAAGTAAATCAGTAATGGGATGAAATATTTCCTCTCCTTGAAAGGCATTGTACAAAAACCGGGTCCACCTCACTCTCCTCAAATCAATGGTGTCACGGAACAATCCAATTCGACCCTCAATAATCTGATCAGATCTGCCCTGAGCTTGTCCAACTTAACCAATTTGTTCTGGGTTGATGCTCTTTGCCATTAATTTTTATTCTTCAACTTGTATCCATGTAAAACCCCACAGGGCTTCAGGTCACCCAACTCCATCCTCCAACAAGAAGACATACCCCCATCATATCTTCATCATTTTGGTTGTCTTGCCTGGTACAAAGTACAAGAAACCAATTGTACTAAACTAGATGACAAGGTCAGGCCTGCTATCCTTCTATCATATCTCAGCCAAGGGAAAGGATATCAACTTCTGGACCTTGCAAGAAAATCAGTGTTCAAGTACTGCAACTGTCTTTTCAATTAATCTTCTCTCCCATACAACAGGAGTAACAACAGAGCATTAAAGGAATCTATTTCTCCCAACCCAACTGTTCCGCTTGTGTTAATCTCAGCACCTCCACTGCCTTGCAGGAAAAAACCACCGTCATCAATCACATTTCCCCATCCCTTGTCATATCCTCCTTGCCCGTCCAATCACCCCAATTTTTTGGTAAATTTCCCTGAACCTGACACCCATCCGTCTCCACACATGGCCCTTGAACTGCCAAGCTCTTTTGTTCCTGGCATGTCTTGTCTGCGCTCAACAAGCCTCATCTCCTCTGGCTCTGATTCTCTGCCATTGCCTCCGCAAATCACACCGCCTAACTCACCTCCCATTCCATCTTTCTCTTCTGAACCTGTCCCCAAATTGCTGCATCTGTCCCAGCCTCCATCCCATTCCTCCCTGAATCCCCTTTAAACCAGAGTGCAGCGCTCCCCGCAATGGTTTGGAAATTTATCTTGCTCTGCATTGGTAAAAGACAATATCATTGCCCCTACTACCTGGAAAAGGCTCCTCAAATAGCCACATAGGCAACAGTGGATTCTGTCCGCCCAGGAGGAAATGGCATTACTCAAGGGTATTGGCACATGGACCCTGGTTCCTCAACCCAAGAATTGCAAGGTTGTGCGCTGCAAGTGGGTTTTCTGAGTGAAGCGCCAAGAGGATGGCTCCATTGTGAAACTAAAGGCTTGCCTAGTGGCCGTGGTTTTCTCTGAGGTTCAAGGCCTGGAATTCTCCAAAGTTTTTTCCCCTATGCTGCATGTTGAGACTCTCCGTCTTCTGCTTGCTCTTCTTGGCCACAGGGACTGGATTGGTTGTCAAATTGACTTCAAAACTGCATTTCTGAATGGGAAGCTTAGCAAGCCAGTATACATTTCTCAGCCGCCGGGTTTTGAGGATCCTGAACATCAAGATTGGGTTTGCAAGGTTACTTGGGCAATATATGGCCTTAAGCAATTGCTGCGGCAATGGAATCTGGAGCTGGAAACCCCTCTTGTCTCCATAGGTTTGCAGCAATCCCACTATGATCTGTTGCTATACTTCAGAGTCAAAGTTTGTTTTCTTTTGGGAGCCATCACCACTCACGTGGAGGATCTTGCAATAGTAGGTAAACCCAAATTTGTCACATTGTTTTTGCAAATCATCAAGAAAAAGTTCCAGGTGGGGTCTGATGAGGGCCTTCATCTTTTTCTCTCCATCTCTATTCAACGGGACAAAGTCGCCAGGACTGTCTTCCTAGGTCAGTCACATTACATTGATTCCATATTCCATATGCTTTTCTTTCCTTCCCCCTGGTGACTCAAAAACGGTCCAATCTCCAACAGATCCCAAATTCAAGTGTCTTGCTTGATGATTGGCCAAATTCAAAGTTGCTTCCCCCCAGTACAATCAGCTCATAGGATCTCTCCTCTGGGTATCTCAGTGCACCAGGCCCAACATTGCATTTTCTGTCAATCAACTGTCCCAATTTCTCCAAGATCTGTCCTGTGCTCATTGGGATGCAGCAATTTGCATTCTGCGCTACCTCCGCACCACCCGTACCCTACACTTAGTGCTTGGTGGACTTGATTTCAATCTGTAATGCTACGCTGATTCAGATTGGGCCGAGAGCATTGAAGATCAATGGTCCACCTCCAGGTACAGTTTCCAAGTAGGAAACAGCACCATATCATGGAAATCTAAGAAGCATCTGAACGTATCACTCTCCAGCATGGAAGCAGAGTACAAGGCTCTCTCAAACGCTTGCAAAGATGGTATATGGCTTCGCAACATGCTATGCAAGCTCAAAATTGGGGACTCCACAGCCGTTCCTCTTTACATTGACAACAGCAGCGCTGAGGCCCTTACCAAAAATCTGCAATATCACTCTAGGACCAAACATATTGATGCCCAGCACCATTTCATCCGTCAGTGCTTCAAAAATCAAGTCTTCTGTGTCAGCCACATCTCCACTTCAAGAATTTTTGCCAAAATGCTCACAAAGGCTCTTCTGCCCATTCTCCTAAAATCTCATTGCTGCCTGCTTGGTCTCTCATTATGTTTTCAGCAAGGGGGGGTGTTGGAGTATACGCACCATCAATCTATTTCTGTGCTTTTGCCTCTTTCTTTATTTTCCTTAACTCATTGTGCTAAATCTCTACACAATAACTGTATGGCCAATATCTCATATTTCCTATCTCATCTTCACTTCTCTCTGTGTGCCTTTAATTTTTCCCTCAACCTTCTCTCTCACTCCATCATCAAAGCCTGTGTGATCTATCTCAAATATCACACAAGTTGTATTTCATGGAAAAACTGTGATATCCACAGTCAGTCCATCATCTGAGGATAGAGACTGGTTGCACAGAAAGATTTTCTCCCTCATCTTTCTGTCCGCTACCATATCTATGAGTATCCTCAGGTGAGTACCTTCTTCACTGTTATTATTATTTTATTCTCATCAAATCTGTTTCTGTTGGTGGTTAAACTATTTCTGGTTGATAATTAATCCCTTATCTTTCTTTCCGCTACCATATCTCTGAGTATCCCCAGTGTCATCAGACCTATTGACTCAACATATAATGCCACCACAATGGTAATCCAATCAACTGGAAAGAAAAAAAGAAATCTCAAGTAGCTCAATTGACCACTGATGCTAATTTTATTGCCATGAATACCTGCTCAAAAGAGGTTCAATGGCTTTCAGTCTTACTGATAGACTCAGGTTTCAGCATAATGCAACCCACCATCATGAATGATAAAAATGGAGCCAATTTAATCACCAGGGAAGTGAAAATGAATCACAACTCAAGGAACATCAAAATCCCATATCAATACCTTCAAGACCTAGTGGCTAAGTCCAAGCTTTAGTTCAAACACTGCTTATTGAACCAAATTATTGCCAAAACTTTGAACCAGCCCCTGGGATATTTTAAAGCACTTAAATGCCTCTGGAGCAACAAGAAGTTTCAGGTAATTACCCGCTCCACAGCTGTAAAATGGAGCATGATGCGCGGCCATACCATACCTCTGCCATTGGCCCCTTGACCTGCGCTAAAATATCAACTTCCTCTTAAATAGTGCCTTAGTACTATATACACAAAGTGTCAGCTTGCTACTATTGCAGAGCAAGCTGAAAAAGTAACAGAAATAAAATAAAAATAATAATAATAAAATGAACCTAAGAAGAAGTAGGAAAACCATAAATATTTTTGCAAACATGGATTTTTCACCCAAAATTAGGTGGGGTCACTCACTGACCCCACCCTTGAAATCCAACTCCTTATATTTTTAAATAATTAATCAAGAAAGAAATACCAAAATACCACTGCACCACTATTGAAATTTTGGCCATTTAAATATTTCACATATATTGTCATACATAGGTTTTGCACCTAAAATTAAGTCAGAATTGAGGTGTTGGGTATATTTTAAGAGTTACAGATGGAAATCTGTTCTGTCAAAATTCCTGCATGCAGCCGCGGCAGCCAATACACCTGCACGCGGCTAAGATACAGCACTGACACAGTGTCAAAGCCGTGTAGGCAGACCCAGGCCTCTGACAAGTACGCAGCTGCAGGACTACGGGTTGACAAAGTTACAGGAAGCCTGAGAAACCTATGTACCGCGTAAAAATGCTACAACCTACACGGGAACATTCTACATATGTAATAAATGTTCCTGTGGATAGTAGATGGTCTAAAAATACATCCAAAAATTTCAAAAATAAGATAATGACTACTTCTAAAAATATATTAAAATACTTTAATATACTATTATGAGAATTTCTAGACATTACAATTTTTGTGAAATACTAAGAAAACTAATGATGTAAAAATATTACATCAATACCCATGACTTATATTTTTTTAAGTAATTATTTTAGTAAATCAACTGAATTTTGAAAATAAGGAGTAAAATCAATATCATGACTTTACTCCAATTATTTCAAACATAATGAGAACTCACCTGACATCAGAATATCCGTAGGAATGTCTATGAAAATAATTATTAACTTACTGGGAACATTTACTAAGGATAATTAATTAAATAATAAATAAAAAGGACAGATTAGTGTTATTCACACGTCCAAACATCAATTATACAGTAGAATAATTCCCATAACCTGTGATATTAGATGCTACCCGTGCTACAGAACCAAGAAAACGTAAAAGGCTACCACTGGTTACCCTGCTAGCCCCAGTGTCTGTCCCTTTGAGCCCCTGTACCCCTCAGAAGGAAAATATTGGGACTCCAAAAGCTATAAATAAAGAGCTCTTTTGAGGATATTGATACCCAGAGAACCAGTTATATTTACGTACAGAAACCGTGCCAAGGTAATCAAATACTTATAAGAGATAATTAAGTGATTTATGGCTTTATTCTGATTAATAATATCCATCCTCAACCCTTTTTATCAATTTAAACTGCTGAACAACCTTATAACCCCAGTATACAGGTTTAACCCATCAGTGCACATCCCAAAAAGGTACCCAAAGTATTTAATAATATAACAGTGAGTCTAATTATCCTTTCTCTGTCGTGGAAGCTTGGTTACAAAGCCCTGCCACTCCACCTTGTATTTTATATACATATTATCTTTCGGAAAAACATCCTTTAAACTAGAGGTTCCAAAGTAACCAGGCCTACATGTTTTCACACTGAATTCCCAGAAGAGAGGTGTGAAATATCCCCAACATAATTGTGGCCCCTCTATAAAAATATTTAATAATCAATTTATCTATATTGATTTATAAAAATAAACCATATCCCAACCAATTAACCTTGCAATAAGCTTTATCCAAATATTTTACGGATTTTTGCTGCATTTATTGAATAATACATTTATTATTTATTCTATTACCTCTGGTAGCTAAAGGATAGCAAGGATCTTGGCACCCAGGAGGCTGACAATTGGGGGCTGGCCAGGAAATATTCCATTTTATTATATTTAATACCTTGGACCAGACATTTCATCCAAAATTAAATCAAAGATAAATTTACCCAACTTTTTAACCGTGATTAATCATTAAATTTTTTGCAGTGGATTTAAAAACCAATGCAGAATCAATAATCTATTATTTAAATATTTTAAATATAAAAAAAGAAGAATATATTAAAAATTTTAAACCTACTGGTTGGAAAGCTTTAACTCAAGCTGAGCAACTTAATATCTCTTCTGCACATAAACACTTAGATAAACTCCTTGAACAAGAAGATCTTGAGAGGCGTACCGTATAAATTACTTTTTAAAGTATAAAAGTAAGTATAAAACTTATATTACCATATAATTTTTATTAAAATAATATTAATATATTTTATTGACCAATAAAATAACCTTTTACCATCAGTGAACCCTCCTATCCAGAAACCACCATCACTGAAACTGATTTATTGGATCAAGAAGTCCCAGATATCTCTTGACACCCTGAAAATATTGATTGGACAAGTGAAGACCTCATTGGGACACACCAAGAACCTGTAGAATTACCTATTAAGGACCAATTTAATCCCAATAAAGTCCTGGTACCTTTGAATATCAACTTGAGGGAGTTTTTAATAAAACTTATTTTTATGGATTTTTTTCTGTAGAAAAATACTTATAAAAATTTTCTTCAATATGAATAGACCTAACAAATGAGCCTCAGGGAGAATTCCCTCCTATGGATCTTTTCCAGGAGCCCCCAGTAACCATGAGACCACCAATAATGATAACCATGAGGGGACTGGAACCTGTGAATCAAATTTTGATAGACAAGGAACAGCCCCAAGTACTTCTGCCTGCCCCAACCTAGAGCCAGAGAAGGTAGTAGAATTAAGCCCCCCTCCATTACAAGAAGATTACCTGCAGCCACCCCAGAAGAATCTGGCCAAGGAAGCTAGGATCAAAGACTTATTCAGAGAGCATGTGAAATATTGGGAAGAGTTCAAAGAAGCCCAAGCCAAGGAGGACATGGTATCTATGAAAAAGATAATTGTTGAGATCTCAATAGACTCTCACATCATCTCATGTATTCCCGCTCTGTAAGGAGACCCCTGGGGGGCTCCGGGGATGGTTTCTACTTCTTTTCTTTCGTCTATCTATCTCTTTGGTTGAATCTCTTCTTTCTGTTTTCTACCATTATTCTTCTGTCTTTTTATTTTCTCGCGTCTGCTCTTTTATCTTGTCTTTTCTATTCTTCCTCTATCATCCGCTTGTACACCATCTCTCTCCTTGTCAAATCTATCCACGTCCACACACTTCTCCTCATCAAATCTTTCCTCATCCATCCGATCTCAGCCTACTTTATGATCCCTTCCTGGTAAGACAACCAAACATCAATCACTCATCAACCGAGATAGCCTAACAATGTTTCCACAGACCTGCATTCTTATAGTCTACTCACCTACACTCAACATGTCCTTCTCGTCCTGATTAACCTAACCCTCTATCCAGTTTGGTTGAGCTGTTGGTATCTGTTTTCTTTCTTTATGCTCATTCTTCACAGCTATGTTTCTCCTCTTTTGAATTATGATTCTAACCCTGAAATGCAGTCTGTTGTTTTAGTCCTCTAGCTCATTATCTGAATTCTTATCAATAATCTCCCAGGCAAAAGCTACCCAGATAGCTCTTCAGAAAATGATTCCAAGGAAAGAGGTAGAATCCTACATAGAAAAGTGGAATCCTTGCAATCAATTAGCCCAACTGAAAGGAAAAGGATCAGGAAAGAAGAGATCTTCTTCTGATTGAAAGCCAAAGGGAAAGAAAGATTGGGATCAGATAATATCCTTAGCTCAAAAGTCAAAAAAGGAGTACAACAATTAGCCTCTAATTCTGAACCCAGTAACTTGTCTAAACCAACCTCAGATGTAATTACTTCCTTTTCTAATGATATGCCCCATAATTTCAAGATTGTTTGTGGAAATTTGGATGGTGTTTACACCCAAATGGATAAGTTGACTTCATTAGTAGCCAAATTAATTAATAAGAAATCAAACACTTTATGGATAGAAGATATCAAGAAAAATACAGAAAAATTATTGGAGACAATTAATCAAGGTAAAATCAGACAGAATAAAACAATTGAGAATATGTTATCAGGTATCCAAGAAGATTTTATTATGTATTTTTAACCTGAAAAAGAAGAACTGGTAAATACTACTAACAGCTCCATTCTGTCCCTTAGTGAGAAATTAAATATGCTTAATAATAAAGTTGACCTGAAACTTAATCTGATCAAGAATGATCTTAGAGACTTAACTCCATCTGACCAACCCCTTGGGGAGTACCATAGAGGAACCAAAACCTCCCAGATAAACAACTACACCTTATGCACCACCCTTACTAGGAATGAATAGGAGTGAAAAATTCAGGCCTAGTCCTACTCCTGAAATGGAAAAAGCCCTCAAACTTTAACCCCCAATTTCTGAATTGGCTAAGTTCTCCAGTGAAGGAGAATACAATCATATAAATTTAATTAAATTTATTTACTATACTATTAACTCTTATGAATTACCAGAAGCTATAGCTGTAGTCAGGCTGCCCAGACTATTTGAAGGAGTAGCTTTAGACTAGTTTATCAGTAAAAGAGAAGAAGTGGGATCCTTACCATTGAATTCTTGGAAACTTCTAATTAAAGAACAATTTGGTTCTAGAATGTGGAAAAGAAAAATGATAAAAAATTTTGAAAATTCCTCATTTGATACCTCCAAGGATAAGCCTCACAAATGGTGGGTGGAACAGAAGAGAAGACTATATTGCTTCTATCCAGATGCTGATAAAGAGGAAGTAAATGAAAGACTACTCAATTTTGTCCTGGAAATCTTAACCATAGTGTAAGATGCAGGATGAGTATGGATGCTGACTTGCAAACTCTAAACAATGTGTTAGAAGAAGTCATAGACATGAATGGTTTAGAAAAAAAGGTTACTTCTAGACCTAAAGAGAACTTCATCATTAAAAAAACCAGAGAAAAACTCCCTCTGATAAATACCTCTGATAATAAGAAACCTAATGAGAACAGGGACAAAGAGAGAATTCCTGGAACTTGTTGGAATTGTAACAAGACAGGGCATATGAGACAAGACTGCCCATTACCAAAAAGAAAGATATCAGTCTTGGAAGGAGAGAAGGAGGTTAAAGGGAATCAGAACTATGAAGATATAGCTGATACTGAAGGATCCCTTTCTGAATGTGAATTGATCCTGACCAACCCTGTTAATGTTATAGAAGGAGATATAGGCACTTTTATAGAAATCAAAAAATCCTTGGGGACTCTAGTTTGCCCCAAAAATGGGATCCTACCATAATTCCTAGACATATCACGGATTTTAAACCATTAACAGTTAAACCTATGAGTGGTAAGAGTTATACTACTGGTCAAAATTTCTATGCAAAAGGACTGTATAGAGACAGAGCTATAAGGTTATTACTGGGTAGTGGAGCTTTCTGATCATGTGTCTGTACTGAATTCTTAAACAAATGGGATCCCAATTGGAAAGAAAACCTTCTTCCTTTCCCAAAAGCCATGTTTAGCTCTTGCAACTCTACCATGAATTCTATTGGAGTATGGACTGCTCCTATAATATTACCCCATACTAAAGGATCTGTGAGAATACAAGTGGAATTTGTGGTATTGCTCAACAGATTATGTGACTACCTGATAATAGGTAATGATGCTCTATGTCTATATGGTATAGATGTGTTCCAGAGTAAAGGGAGATACTTTACAGTGGGTGGTAATTGGGACAAGAAGTTTAATATATGCACCATCCAATCTAACTTCCCCTCTTTCACTTATCAAAAGCATTTAGAAGACTATAATCAAGAATACTTCTCTCAAGCAGGTCTAAATATGAAACTTTCTGAGGAACAAAAGAAAGATATATTGACAGTCTGCTTTGAGAGCCAAAATGCTTTTTTTGCTAAAGATCACCCCATTGGTGATATCAAAGGACATGATATGGTATTAACAATGACTATTAAGCCTCATTATCCTCAAAACTTACAAAGACCAGCTTATCCCTCTATTACTAAGTCTATAATAGCTCTTGAGGAACATATCCAAGAACTGATAGACTTACAAGTATTAAGGAAAGTAGGGCACAATGAGCAGCAAGATGTGACCACACCTGTAATCATAGCTTGGAATAATGAAAAGTAAATAATGGTAGGATACTTCAGAATGCTCAATAATTATACTCAGGCAGATTATTATCCTATACCCCAAATTGATCATGCTCTACATAACTTGTCCAAGGCCAAATATATCACTACTATGGATATGCTTAAAGGTTTCCACCAGATACCTATAAGCCCTGAAAGCAGAAAGTTTATGAGGATAGTCTGTCATTTGGGAATATATGAATATCTTAGGATGCCCTTTGGTATAAAGAATGTCCCATCACACTTCCAGAGAACAATGGATACAGTTCTAGGTACATAAATCAGACAAGGATGGATGATGGTATATATAGATGATGTTATCATATATTCTGATGATTGGGATACTCATATCAACTAAATAAGATTAGTACTCAAAACTATCTCCAAAGCAGGATTAAAAGTATCCATGAAGAAATGAAACTTTGGATATGGAGAATTGAAAGCTCTAGGGCATATAGTCTCTTGTATAACTCTAGCTGCTGATCAAAATAAGATAGCTGCTGATCAAAATAAGATAGCTGCTGATCAAAATAAGATAGATGCTGTCCTGAACAGATCCATGCCTCAAAATAAAAAAGAGTTACTTTCTTTCATTAGTTTTTGAAGTTACTACAGAAAATACATACCAAAGTTTGCTATGCTAACTAAAAGTCTGTATGAAATATGCAACAATAAAACTCTCTTTGAAATGAAAGATGAGAGATTGAAGCACTATGAGGAACTAAAAATAGCTATTAACTCTACTCCTTTACTCATTAAACCAGATTACTCCAAACCCTTTAAAATTTACATTGACGCCTGTATGGAAGGGTTAGGAGCTGATCTACATCAAGAAAGAATAGAAGAAGACAAACCAGTGGAGAAACCAGTACTCTTCATATCTAGACAGATCAAAGATACAGAAAAGAGATATGGAGCCAGTCAGATGGAATGCTTGGCTCTAGTATGAGCTTTAGAAAAGATACACTATCACTTAGAAGGAACCACTTTCCAAGTGATCACAGACTGTAATGCTGTCAGAACTCTCATGAACATGAAGACCCACAGCAGACATATGCTCAGGTGGAAAATTGCTATACAACATTATAGAGGTCAGATGACTATAGTGCATAAAGCTGGAGCTAAACATCAGAATGCTGATATTCTAAGTAGGAATGCTTTGCCTAATGACTCTAGCAATCCAGCATATGACCCTGAGGATCAAGATATCTTTCCTATCTTGAACATCAATCTTTTTGCATTAAATGCTCCAATAATGGGGATCCACTTATGTGAATTAGATACTGCTTTCTTCAATCTAGTCAGGGACAACTAATCCCCTGAAATCAAGCTGCTGATTACCATTATGGAATATGAATCCCTAGAAGCAGCTCTGATAAATAGTTTACCTGCTTCATTACTTAAACCCTATAAAGCAGGAAGGTTTACCTTTTGGGATGGTCTCCTTTACTACAGACACCAACATTCCAGTGTATGAGTACTAAGCAACAAAGAAAATATACAACACATACTCCAGGAATGCCATGACAACTGTTCATCAGGGCATCTATCAACTGAAAGAACCTGGGAGAAAGTAAAACAAACTGCTTGGTGGATAGACTGGAAAGAAATCACTATTAAGTATTTTAATAGCTGTGAGACTTGCCAAAAATCTAATAAAACTACTTGCGAAAGGTTTGGGATCCTGCAGATGATCTCTGAACCCAAAACTAGATGGGAAATCATTAACATGGATTTTGTCACCGGCCTCCCCCCTGGAGGTACTCATTCATATAACTCTATCCTGGTTATAGTTGACAGATCCTCTAAGAAGGCAAAATTCTTACCTAACCACAAAGAAGATAGTGCTATGTATGTAGCTCTACTATTTTGTATAGGATCATAGCTTATTTTGGTATACCCAAAATTATGAATTATCAAGGAAACACTCAGTATTTCCTGTTAGCCTAGTAAAACACTTTTGACCAAGAGAAGGTAGAAACCTCCCTCCAGCAATGATCCCAATAGAGCCTGACCCTGTGAAAGAAAAAGGGAAAGTAAGCAGAATATTGAGAGACAAGAAAGAGAGAGTGCAAGGAAAAGATGTAAGACTATACTTAGTAAGATACAAAGGAGAATCTGCAGACAAAGATGAATGGTTACCAGAGAATAATATACCTGATTGACCAATACATCTTAGAAAATACAGAGACAGAAAAAGGAACTGAAACACACATGGAATTGATTTTTTCCCAACACGCTCCAGATTTTTTTCAAATATGGCCATATCTTGGAGTGGGGGAATGTCAGCTTGCCACAATTGCAGAGCAAGCTGCAAAAGTAACAGAAATAACATAAAAATAATAATAACAAAATTAAACTAAGAGGGAATAGGAAAACCATAAATATTATTTTAAAAATGGATTCTCCACCCAAAATTAGGTAGGGTCACTCACTGACCCCACCCTTGAAATCTAACTCCTTATATTTTTAAATAATTAAAGAAAGAAAGACCAAAATACCATGGCACCACTATTGAAATTTTTGGCCAATTAAATATTTCACATGTATTGTCACATATAGGTTTCACAACTAAGATTCAGTCAGAATTTAGGTGTTGTGTAAATTTTAGGAGTTACAGAAAGAAACATGTTCTGTCACAATTCCCGCACACAGTCGCGGCAGCCAATACACCCCCGCGCGGCTGAGCTACAGCACTTTCACCCTGTCAAAGCCGTGTACGCAGCCCCAGGCCTCTGAAAAGTACGCGGCCGCGGGACTATGGGTTGAAAAAGTGACAGGCGGCCTGAGAAGCCTAGGAACTGTGTAAACATTCTACAACCTACATGGGAACATTCTACATATTTAATAAAGGTTCCTGTGGGTAGTAGATATTCTAAAAATACATAAACTTAAATAAAAATACCTAAATAACCTTTATACATATTTTTTATTAAATATATTTCAAAGTACCAATAATGTCAAAAATAAGTTAATGACTACTTCCAAAAATATATTAAAATAATTTAATATACTATTATGAGAATTTCTAGAAATCAATATTTTTTTAGCATACTAATAAAACTAATGATGTAAAAATATTACATGAATACCCATGACTTATTTTTTTTTTAGTAATTATTTTTGTAAATCAACTGAATTTCAAAAATAAGGAGTAAAATCAATATCATGACTTTACTGCAATTATTTAATACATAATGAGAACTCACCTGACTTCAGAATATCTTTAAGAATGTCTATTAAAATAATTATTAACTTACTGGGAACATTTACTAAGGATAATTAATCAAATAATAAATAAAAAGGACAGATTAGTGTTATTCACACGTCCAAACATCAATTATAAAGAAGAATAATTCCCATACCCTGTAGAATTGGATGCTACCCGTGCCACAGCACCAAAACCATGTAACAGGCTACCACTGGTTACCCTGCTAGCCTCAGTGTCCTTCCCTTTGAGCCACTGTACCCTTCAGAGGGACAATATTGGGACTCCAAAATCTATAAATAAAGAGCTCTTTTGAGGATATTGATACCCAGAGACCCAGTTAAATTTACATCCAGACACCGTTCCAAGGTAATCAAATACTTATAAGAGATAAGTAGGTTATTTATGGCTTTAGTCTGATTAATAATATCCGTCCTCAACCCTTTTCATCAATTTAAACTGCTGAAAAATCTTATAACCCCAGTATAAAGGTTTAACCCATCAGTGCACGTCCCAAACAGGTACCCAAAGGATTTAATGATATACAAGTGAGTCTTATTATCCTTGCTCTGTTGTCGCAGCTTGGTTAAAAATCCCTACCACTCCACCTTTTATTTTATATACATATTATCTTTGGGAAAGATATCCTTTAAACTAAAGTTCCAAAGTAAACAGGCCTACGTGTTTTCATACTGGATTCCCTGAAGAGAGGTGTTAAAGATCCCCAATATAATTGTGGCCCCTCTATAAAAATATTTAATAAGAAATTTATCTATATTGATTTATAGCAATAAACCATATCCAAACCAATGAACCTTGAAATAAGCTTTATCCAAGTATTTTATGGATTTTTGCTGCATTTATTGAATAATATATTTATCATTTATTCTATCACCTCTGGTAGCTGAAGGAAGGAAGGGATCTTGGCATCCAGGGAGCTGACACAAAGCTTCTTGGGGTCCCTACCTGTTTCTCCCTGATTCTTTTCTTGTTCTTGGGATAAAAAAGCATTAAAAAAAGTCTAAAACACCCACTCTCTGGTGGTTTTCTGCAATCAGCTGGAGAGTCCCAGAGCCTTTCCCATTGTTCATTCATCCTTGGTCAGATAAGGTTCCATCCCCTTTTCTAACTGAAAGTTCCTCCAAAAACCATCAAACACCAAGGTGGACTGCCTATCTTTCACTCTCTTTTGCCATGTCTTGTATCCTGGACCATTCTTCTGCACCAACCTCCCAGCCAATCCCCTAAAACTTCCCATCCTCCTTTTGGCCCCTTGAATATATATTTCCTGCAGTCCCAACAATTAATTTCCTGATCCCTTCATGCACCTTTTGCTTAATTTGCTGCCTAAAAATTTACTTTCTTATTTCTTTCTGCATGTGGTAAGTCACAACTTGTGAAACACATCCCTTGCCAAATATCTTAGCTTCCTGCACATTCAGTAATATGTGCAATGTTTTGTTCTTCCAAAACTAATCTTTCTGAAATTGGAAACCTGTGCAGCATGATTTTCTATTTTTTTGGTCCTGTGATTTTTTTTGCCTAGGTTCCCTCCCTCTTTTTAAAAAGGCATATACCTATGCTATTTTCGGTTGAGGTCCACCTCTAGGTTTTGCCTATAAAAAACCACCAAAGAGGTTCAAGGATATCCAAGAAAATTTTGTGTGGTACTGGGAAAAGCGGTGTGCAGAAATTTTTGCAAACTTTTATGGAAGGGAGATCCTTTTGTTTTGTTAAATTCAAGTTTTGAAAGGCAGTGGGGTAAACCCTTTTTGGATAAATTAAACAGGCCTTGTAGGCTGGTCATTCAGTTCCTTTGAGTCAATTTATCAGATGAAGGGGTTGGATGGGGCTCTTCTGAAGAAGAAGGTTTTATTGGCTCATGGAAAGAGATTTTAGGTGCAGGGATTGATTTGATTTGAAAATACAGAGGAGGATGAAGTTATGTGGGATTGAAAGGATTAAATTGGAATCCTGGACTTTGCTGTGGGAGAATCCAACATGGATTAAATGGGCAATTGGGAAAGTGATGCAGTAAAAGAGGAACCAGATGTGCCAGTTATTTTTCAGATTTTGAGATTTGTGGGGAACACTGGGTACAACATTCAAAGAGTAGGGGGAGGGAAGGAGATGATGAGACCTGTGGAGGGGATACAGAGTTTTTTTTCTTTTTTATGTTCTTAGTAGGTTTTTCCTACCTGGTTGGTTTCAGAGGTTGAACAGCTCTCTTTATGTGGTGGAACAGGTATCAATGAATCTTTTTTTTAGTTAACTCTCAGGACAAAAGAGGGACTTAATATTTTCTTTTTCTTCTTTCTGTTCTGTGTGTTTTTTTCCACCTGGTTGGGTTCAGGGTTTATACGGCTCTCTTTTTGCATTGGACCAGGTATCAATTAATCTGTTTTTTTACCGAACTTTCCAGAATAAAAAGGCCATTTCAACTCACAAGGCACTTAATTTGGGGTGGGAGGGAAACTTGAATGATTTTTTTTTCAAAGAAAACCAATAATAATAATAAATAGTCTATATAAATATATACTCCTACATACAAGGGGTGGATTGTTTAATTTATTTTAGTTTTTTCCCTTTTTTATTTTTTTTTCTACTTTTGGTTGCCATTCTTCCTTGATTCAGAAGAAGGCCCTGCAGATCTTCCTCCAAACAGCTCAATTGGCTTTCTTCTTTTCATGGAGGAGTTCCCTTTTTTTTGTTTTAGATTCCAAAGGATCAATAGATTAGTGAAAAAAATTGGGCATCTAATTTTCAGATTTGAGCTTCTAACACAAAGTTTGGAAGATCAAGCTTGGGTTCCTTGGGCTCTTCATCACTTGGGATCAAGCAACAGAAAGACAATTCTGGCCCCATGTGAGGGTGGGATTTTGGAGGGAGATTTCTAAAGCATAAAAGCTTTCAGCGTAAAATCACAGGTGTGGGGAATGTGGAGAGAGGATTATTGGAACCTGAAAATTCACCTGTAGAGAGGGGGAAAATCATTTCATTCAAAAAGAAAATCCCTTGAGGAGGAGCGGGGGGAAGGACTTTGAGTGAAAAGAAGATAACAATTACAGATTGCTTTGTGAATGGGGGAAAATCCAGTGAATCTCCCGCCTTTGTTGAACTTCCTTTTATCACTGAATAAGGGGAAAAAAATGGACCAGGAGGCAAGGGCAACTTGGGAGATGGAGATGGTGCACAAGGGATTATTGGTGATTCCACACAAAATAGATTGGATTTGGTGGTATAGGGGCAGATAATTCCTATTTCAATAAATTTACCAAATTAAAACCACCTCACTGACTAGTAGCCTTGGCCCAAGAAATCAAGTTTGGAAAGTCCTCATGGTGTTGTGGAGGGGATGCCAAGTTTTAACCAGAGAGGCTTCAGAAGACTCTTCTACACCATGAACTGGAGGCAGTTTCCATGATTCCAAACAAAAGTATTCATTTTGTGGGACAATGAACTTGGTCATTGGATTAAAGAAGTTGGGATTGTGGGAACCTTGACCCAATGTTGAAGGATGTGGACAATTTGGAGGACAAGACTGGTTTTCAGAAGGGCCAAAAAACAAGCAGAAGTGGTGAGCCTACGGAAGTGATGAGAGGCTAAAAAGAACCAGACAGACTCTGGTACAGAGAGCTTGAGGAAAAAGGAAGAGAAGCAGAGGAAATGATAACAGCTGCAGTGACGGATTGATGTGGTTGACAAAAGTTGAGCGTAGCGGTGAAAGGTTGAGCGTAGCGGTGATTCTGATGAGAGAAAGATCCAGATTAGTCAGTGGAGGATCTGGTAGTTCATTGAGTCCGTACTTGCCTGACTCAGAAGCCTGGGGTCAGAGGTGCGATCTCATGGTTGCACAAGAGAGAACCTTCCCCTGGATCTGAGCCAGGAGGGGAGATTTATATTTGAGCTGTTCAGATTTGAAGTACTTGCAGCGGGTCGCGGGACTGGAGTGAGTGCTTGAGTTGCGGGACTTGAGTGAGGAGTCACAAGCAGGGTCGCGGGTGAGGTGAGGAGTCACAGACATGAACAGTGGAAATAGCAGACAGTATGAAGAATAGATGAAAAAAAGAAAGGAAAACATATAGAAAAGAAAAGAAAAGTGAAATGAAATGAAATGATTTGAACACATTGTCATAGCTGGAAGATACAACTTCTTCATCCTCCCTTGTTCAAATCATGATCCAATGTTGAGACTTGTGAGCGCATGTTGCAGCGCAATCCGCGCTACTGGTTTTGTCAGAAAGTTGGCTAAGTTCCTCTTTGACGCCACCTTCTGGAGTTTGATCGCATTCTTAGCAATCTTGCTCCTCAAAAAGTGAAAGCGTATTCCATGTGCTTCGTGTGGAAGCTAGAATGTGAAATAAGGGACCAGCGACTTAAGGCAAGTGGGGCACAGGTCATGGCACCAAGGGAGACGACGAGATGGAAATACCTGAAATAAGGGACCAGCGAGTTAAGGCGAGTGGGGCACAGGTCATGGGACCAAGGGAGACCACGAGATGGAGATACCTGAACGAGGTATTGACGGAGAGAAGAAGAAACGACAACGAATAAGGAGTGTATTTCATGAAGCAAGCATTGAGACTAAGATGAGACATAGAGACGCATGGGCAAGAAAAAGAACAGAAAGAAGGACGGCAAACATGAAATAAGGGACCAGCGAGTTAAGGCAAGTGGGGCACAGGTCATGGGACCAAGGGAGACAACAAGATGGAAATACCTGAACGAGGAATTGACGGAGAGACGAAGAAACAACAACAAATGAGGAAAAGGAGAAAGGAGAGTGAAAACAACCGGCAATAAATGACCGTAGGAGGTACACGCTCCTTGAAACCTAACTGATGATAGACAGAGTTTAGGTTTATTGAGGTACTCATTTGACGTCATTCAGTACGTCCTGAATAGGTCTTCTCGTCGCCCTTTGGTAGGTTTTTGAGTCGGAGTCGGGGAATTCCAACACTCCCCTTGCTTGCTAGCCTGTGATAAGAGGTTTAATGCCGGTGGAGTTGAGGAAGTTGGAGTGGTTTAAAGGTGGAAGGATTTTGGTCATTCCGTCCGCCAGATTTTCTGAGCTCTGGACATAGTGCAAGGAGAAGTCGTTAGCGGCAATGTGGTGTCAAATCCATTGGAGCCAAACGTTGATGTGGCGGATGCGGTGTTGATAGACCGGATTTTCTAGCAGGGCAATGGCCCCTTGATTGTCACAGAAAAGGGAGGGCGAGGAGGTGGGCTGTTTGAGGACAGCCGAGAGCAGCAAGAGGAGTTGGAAAGCCCAAAGCAGATCTTGACCAGACTCAGAGCAGGCTCTGTGTTCTGCTTCGGTAGTTGACAAGGCAATGACTGGCTTCTTGGTGCAGCGCCAGATCACAGGACCATTCAAAAACACGGAGCAGCCAGTAAAGGATCTCCGGTCGTTGCTGGAGGCATGATTGGCATTGCAGAAAGCCTTGAGGGAGAAAGCAGTGGAGGTGGGGCCTCCTAGCGTGATACCCAGGTTATTTGTGCGACTGAGATAGCGGAGCAGGTGAAGGAACTGACGTTGGTGCGTGATCGAGGGATTATTAAGGAATTGACTGAGATAGCTCTAGGCAAACGCCAGGTCTGGCCGAGTGCACTGGACTAGATAGTTCAACAGGCCCACACCTTGTTGATAGTTGAAGGTTGAGTCTACTGGATTATCTGCTATTGGGATTTTGGCGGGTTGCTGGGGTAGTGGGGTGGATGCTGGTTTACAGTTGGACATGCCGTATTTGGCAAGCATGTTGTTGATGTAATGGTCCTGATGAAGCTGAATAGAGAGATCTCCGCGATTACAAGTGACCCTCATGCCCAGGAGCCACTTGCACTCACCAAAATCCTCCATCTCAAACCTGGACTTCATGTTCTCCTTGAATTAAACCTGGACTTCATGTTCTCCTTGAATTCAAGTACATCTTCCTTTCTGCCGCCAATCACTAAGTTGTCCACATGGATGTAGACTAGGCAGACCTTCCCGGGGTCGGAGTGGATGAACAGGCAGGGGTCTACCTCAGATGATTTGAGGTTAACAGAGGAGAAAAAGGATGAGAGAGCGGTGTACCAGCAGCGAGGGCTTTGCTTGAGACCATACAAAGACTTCTTGGGTCGTATCCCATACCCAGGAGGAACCACAATGTCAAGCTCTTTGGGGTTCTTAATGAAGATTTCCTCTTCTGGTTCACCATTCAAAAAGGCGCATTTCACGTCCATTTGATGAAGCTTGAGATCGAAAGAGGCAACAAGACTGAGAAGGATGCAAAGGGAAGAGAGACAACTGGTTGGTGCAAAAGTCTCATCATAATCAATGCCCTCCACTTGACAGAAACCTCTGGCACAGAGACAAGCCTTCTTCTTCACAAAGTGGCCTTCAGCATCAAATTTTGTCTTGAGAACCCAGGTAGTATCAAGCTCTTTCACGCCAGCAGGTTTTGGGACTACTTCCCAGACTTGATGTCTGATACAGTTGTCTTTCTTGGTATTGATTGCGGCCTTCCAACCTGGCCAATCGTGAGATCTTCTTGCTTTGGAGATGGTCTCACGGTCCCAATGAGAAGAGGGTTCTGCGGTGATGACATGGGCTTGGTTTCGCCGCATGGAGGTAAGAATTCGATCCGTGGAGATGTCCGTACCAACCTCCTTTGGAGCTTTATTGTACCACGAGACTTAATGATGATGTTTTGAGGGCGGAAGGGAAGCAGATGGAGTGTTTTCGGCAGTGGAATGATCATCACAAGGGAGAGGGGAGATGGGATCATGGCCGGCAGGGACATCGACATGGGCCAAGTTATCTGGTAGGGACTGATGCAAGAGATCAATAGCAGCCGGGGAGGAGAGTGGAGGGGTGATAGGGTTATCAAGAGGAAAGAGGAGATGGTTAGGAGGATCTAGTTTAGGATTTGACTCCTTGAACGGAAAAATGTTGTGAAGAAGCCTCACATGGTGAGACCAGTGGATCTGATCTGAGGAGGGGATCCAGATTTTGAAGGAGTGATGATGTGGGTCAAAGCCAATGAGAATGCCTTCTAATCCGGAGGGAGCAAATTTTGAATTCCTCCGCTTCTCCTCTGAATACATAACTGCCTTGCAGCCAAAGGGGGCCAATTAGTCCAGAGAGGGCGGTTTAACGGTCCATTTCTCAAAAGGAGTGACAGAGTTGAGTGATGAGTGAGGGGTTTGATTTTCCAGGAAAACAGCGGTGGAGACTGTGTCTCCCCAGAAGCTTAAGGGGGCCCCACTAGTGAGGAGAAGCGTTCTAGTTTTTGCAATGGTGGTACGGTTCCCGCGTTTGGAGAACAGGTTTTGCTGTGGGGTGTAAGGAGAGGTGGTGATGTGTTGGATTCCTTTGGTTTCAAAGAGTGCCTTGAGCTTGTGGTTCACAAATTCTCCACCATTATCAGAGACTACAAATTTGACTTTGCATCCGGTGTAGCATTCAGCTTCACTGAGGAAGGAGAGGAATCGGTTGTAGGTATCTGACTTACTCCCTATGGGATAGACATGCGCAAATTGACTGTGTCCATCAACAATCTTTAGGAAGTAGCGATTTCCCCCTTTTGACATAGGAGAGATGGGTCCACACAGATCCATGTGGATACATTCAAGCCGTGACGTTGGAGTTGGAAAGTGACCCGGAAAGAGGCTTCAAGTCATTTTAGCAAGGGGACAGTCAGGACATTCAACAGGGGTAGTAGGAAGGAATGGAAAGAGTTTCCTGAGGTAGATGTCATTGGGGTTTCCCAGCAATTGGTGAAGGTCTAGGGAGGTTTTGATGGACAGGGCTTGTTGGTGAAGAATGTCCAGAGAGAGAATGTTGTTGGAAAAACTTCCTGACATTAATTGATGTTCATCTTTGGTGAATTCAAAACCATTGGTGATAGGTTTGATTGAGTATCCTAACTGGAGATAGGGGGTCATGGAAACTAGGGAATTAGAGAGCTTGGGTACTAGTTGAGCATAAGGGATCTTGAGAGGGCCGGATGCCAGTGGGATCATGGATGAGCCATAGCCAATGACCTTGAGGGGAGTTCCATTGGCTGTATATAGAAGTGAGTGTGATGCGGTGAAAGTGGTGAAATATTCACAGTGTTTGAGATAGTGCCCGGAAGCTCCACTGTCAAGGATAACCAGGTCTGAATTGGCTTTATTGGAGCTGAAATTTGCCTTTCCGAGTGATGTCTTGTTTTGAATTTGACTGAGAGCGGCCTGGTGGTAGGCGATGGCCAGTTCAGGGTGAAGTTGGTGACATTGCTTGGAGGAATGGGAGGTGTTTGGATTGTGCACTCCATTTTTGCAGAAGTGTCTTCGCTTTTGAGATTTATTTTGGGGAGTATTGGAAACGCAGGAGTGGGATATGTTGAAGGCAGAGGCTTGTGGGGTATTAGTGGATTCAGACTGACGTTGGATTTCCAGTTCCAAATCTGAGAGAAAAGTATCCATGGGGATTTTGGCTTGCTTTCCTTTATATTGAGCGAATTGAAGTGACCGCATTACTGCAAAAGATGGTGGAAGTCATTTGAGGATGATAATAGCCCAAAGTGTTTCAATGGTGGAGGTATCAAGATTGTTAAAGGAGACTTCCAGTAGTAGACAGAAGTTTTCTCAAAATTTATTTATGGAGTCTTGTAGGTTTCCATCGGAAAAAGGAATATTGTAGAGTCGGTCCATCAAGTTAACCACATTTTCAAGGGATTTTGTGGCGTAATGATCGCAGATTGAGTCCCAGAGTTCCTTTGGTTCATACTTGGTTGGATCCTTGACAAAGCGAGTGAAGTTTTGTTGGTCAAGGTGTAATTGGATGAAAGTGGTGGCTTGTTTCTTCTTAAGTTTGATTTTGGGTGGCATTTTGTCTGAATTTTCAAGGACCACATTGTCCAGGTCTTTATATCCAAGGGCGGTGAGGACATTGTTCCGCCAACTAGAGAAGTTACCGGGTCCAGTGAGTTTTTTGCTGAGGATGCCTCTAGAATTGGAGGAGTCAGCCATGCTGTTAGGGGAGATGGACGTGTTATGTCTTTCATGCACTCCTAGAAGAAGTTCTTGAATGGTGTCCCCTGACAACAAGGTTGAGTCTTGGACAGAGTGGGAGTCTTCTCCAGTGGGAGTGGAAGGTGGCAAGGATGAAGGAGACGGGGATGGGTATGGAAAACTGGGAGTTGAGGAGGCCACAATTCAGGATTTGTTAGATCTTCGACGCGTTCCCTGTCCTATTGGCCGCATGGCTGGTAATTATCTGGGCTCATAACCTGAAATAAGGGACCAGCAAGTTAAGGCAAGTGGGGCACAGGTCATGGGACCAAGGGAGACAACAAGATGGAAATACCTGAAATAAGGGACCAGCGAGTTAAGGAAAGTGGGACACAGGTCATGGGACCAAGGGAGACGACAAGATGGAAATACCTGAACAAGGTATCGACAGAGAGAAGAAGAAACGACAACGAATAAGGAGTGTATTTCATGAAGCAAGCATCGAGACTAAGATGAGACAAAGAGACGCATGGGCAAGAAAAAGAACAGAAAGAAGGACGGCAAACCTGAAATAAGGGACCAGAGAGTTAAGGCAAGTGGGGCACAGGTCATGGGACCAAGGGAGACAACAAGATGGAAATACCTGAACAAGGTATTGACGGAGAGAAGAAGAAACAACAACAAATGAGGAAAAGGAGAAAGGAGAGTGAAAAAAACCGGCAATAAATGACCGTAGGAGGTACACGCTCCTTGAAAACTAACTGATGATAGACAGAGTTTAGGTTTATTGAGTTACTCATTTGATGTCATTCATTCCGTCCTGAATAGGTCTTCTTGTTGCCCTTTGGTAGGTTGTTGAATTGTAGTTGGGGAATTCCAATAGAATGATTAGCCTGGTTCAGGGCCAGTTTGATGGAGCCCTTGTTGTCTTCAAAGACAGTGGTTGGTTTGGTAGCTTCCTTGGGAAAGATATCTTGAAGAAAAGATTTGACCCAACCAATTTCCTTGAGGGCGTCGGCCAGGGCCTTGTACTTGGCTTTGGTAGTTGACAGGGATAAAGTTGGCTGCTTCTTGCACTTCCAAGCCACCACACAGCTCAGCCATTGGATGACTAGGCCTGAGATAGAGCGCCGCAAGCTAGGGCACGTGGCCCAGTCAGCATCCACATAGGCAAACATCTCTTTTGGATGGTTGGCGGCGGAGGAGAAGATTAGACCTGTCAAGCTTGTGTGTTGCAGATATTTGAGAATGTGAAGCGTTGCTTGGTAATGATGGGGATTTGGCTTGACCAGAAACTGGGCCAGATAATTCACAGTGAAGGTGATTTTGGGGCGCGTGCATATGCTGATGTGGTTGAGCTTGCCAATGATTTTTTGGTAGTTGGCCCCAGATGAGAGATATTCTTGATGGTCCACATAGTTGGAGGAGTAGAGCTTAGCGTGCCGCTTAAACACAGTGGAAAAGATACAATGAGTTGGAAGTGGGTATTGAGCGCAGATGTGTTCAATATAGGATTTATGACAGATTTTGAATCCATCTTCTTGATGGATTATGTTCATTCCAAGCAATAGTGATGCCAATCCTAGATCCTTGATCTTGAAGCAAGTGGCAATCAACTTGACAAAATGGTTGGGATTGGCACTGAAGATAGCAATATCGTCAACGTGTACATACATAAATGTGCCATCACGCCAGAACACCCAGTGATCGGCTTTGCATTTGGTGAAGCCAATCTCACTCACCCATTTGCAGAGAGTTTTGTAACAGGCAAGGGGAGCTTGTTTTAGGCCGTATAGCGCCTTCTTAAGATGTAGGACCTTACCGCTGGAGACAGTAATTTTTGCCAGAGGGTGCATGTATAGGTCTTCTTGGATTGGGGCATTCAGGAAAGCTGCTTTCACATTGATTTGGCAGAAGTGGAGTTTTCTTGAGGCGGCTAGAGCTATCAGAAGACGCAGTGAGGTTTTGTCGCCGGTGGTAGAAAAGGTGTTGAGAAAGTCCAAGCCTTATCTTTGGTTGAAACCCTGAACGCATGATTGCGCTTTGAACTCAATGATTCTATTTTGATCATCACGCTTTGTCCTGAAGACCCACACGCACTTGAGGGGATATTTTCCAGAAGGTAGGGCGGCTTCTTCCCAGACATCGTAGCTGATCAAGTTGAGTTATTCCATTTTCATGGCTTCAATCCACTCTTCCCAGTACTTAGACTTGAGAGCCTCTTGAAGATTCTGAGGATCCACGTAGGAATGATCCACAATAAGATACACAGCGGGCAGACCCACTTTGGAGTGAGGTCCAAGCATGACAGCCTTCTTGCAGGTAGGTTGGAAATTGAAGGTTCTACTGGCCTTTGGGATCAGAGCATATGCCGCGCATCCAAAGACCTTGAGGCAGTTATAGTTGAACTTTTGATTGTGCCATATCTGGTATGGGATTTTGTTGTCACAAGACTTTGAGGGAAGAGCGTTGAACAGATGGGTTGCAGTATTAACGGCCTTGTCCCAGTACTTAGGCGGAAGATTGCTCTGGTTCAGGAGACATCTGGCCTTCTCCAAGATTAGCCTATTTGATCTTTCTGCGAGGCCGTTCTGTTGAGGAGTGTATGATGGAGCAAAATTTTGTACAATTCCCTCTTCTGGGCAGTATGTTTTGAGCTCCAAAGAGATGAATTCACCACCTTTGTTGGAGATGAATTTCTTGACGACCTTTCCTGTTTGACATTCAGCACGGAGGACGTAGTCTTTGATAGCCAGGTAGGAGTCACTCTTGAGTAAGTCTAGATGAACAACTTCCAAGGTATTGGTGGCGGTCTTGAAGTGATGAGAGAATGGCGTAGCGGTGCCTTTGCACGTGCGGCATATCTTGCAAGTTGCTGGAGTTAAGGAGCAAGGTAGATTGAGTGTTTTCAGAGCGGATTGTCCTGGATGACCAAGTTGAGAATGCCATGTGGTGTCTGCCTTGTTGAGCAACAATTTGAGTTGATGATATTCTGAGAATCTGGTCCCACAGAGCTCTGTGAGGTGGTTGGAGGTGGAACCAATGAACAAGAAATCATTGCACAGAATTTCAATCCCTGAAAATCCAACTTTGGTGATAACCCTCTTCTTTTCTTTCAATTGCATTAGAGAGATGAGACAACGGTTGATTTCGGGAATCAATAGAACGTTCTAAAATAGGGTAACGGCGCCCAGATGATTGATCAATTTTGCAGAGACGACGTGAGTAGTGGTGAGGGAGTTGTTAGGGGATCCAGTTCCGACCTCTATCCTAGTTGGAGTGGCGTTGAACAAGTAGTTTGGGTTTTTGAAAATGTGATGAATGGCACCGGAGTCCAGAACAGGAAGCTGCAATAGATTAGGTCTTGGAGTGAGCTATATTTGCAAGTTGAAGTGAAGTTCAGCGGGGGTGTCAGCCGGTTTGACAGAAGTGTGGAGATTGGAATTCGCCCTCTTGTTCCAGTTGGGTCTAAGATGAGGATGTAGGAACCAACACTTGTCCTCTGAGTGACTAGAAAGGGGATTGTGGTGGTTCTTTGCGCAAGGATACTTGCTCTTCTTTTTCTGTGTGGATTTAAGAAGGGAAGTGGATGGATTGAGATCCGGAGTAACTTCATTAGGCAAAGTCCGGGATGATTCCAGGTGAGTGATTTCTCAAAGTTTGTTGAGAACACCAGTGGGATTTTGCAGAAGATTGTCATTGAGGATGATGGTGTTGACCATGTGGTAGAAGGAACTAGGGAGCTTGGCTAGGATGGTGTAGCTCAAGATGTCAGCAGGCACTTCTAGACAAACAACCAACAGTTCGTTCATCAGCTTCTGGCATTCCTTGATGTACGAGTTGAGATCGTCTTTGTATTGGGATTGAATAAAGTTGAGCCATATCCTGCCTCAATTGTTGGAGGACTGAGACGCATATCTTGAGAGGATGGCGTTCCAGATTTCATGTGGGTCCCCATTGTTCTTTGAGTTCACAGCTGCGTCAAAGGGGGAATCCCCTAGATGTTGTATGATGATGTCTGCCGCTTCAAATGACTTCTTTTGTTGAGTGGGTGAGAGGGGACTTGGAGGAGCATCCACTGCCAATTCAAGAAGACCCTTCCTTCGGAGGTAGCTTTTTATTTGGAGGAACCAGGAAGGGAAGTTTTTATTGTTTAGGAGTGGGATGTTGAGTTTTGATTGAGTGTTGTCCTTTGTCTCTGACATGTTTGTCTGTCTGGTTCTTAATGGAGCGCCTGTGACTTTAAATCTGAAGTGATGAGAGGCTAAAAAGAACCAGAAAGACTCTGGTACAGAGAGCTTGAGGAGAAAGGAAGAGAAGCATAGGAAATGATAACAGTGGCAGTGCCGGATGGATGTGGTCAACAAAAGTTGAGCGTAGCGGTGAAAGGTTGAGCGTAGCGGTGAAAGGTTGAGCGTAGCGGTGAAAGGTTGAGCGTAGCGGTGATTCTGATTAAAAAACAATTGAGATTAGTCAGTGGAGGATCTGGTAGTTGATTGAGTCCGTAGTACTTGCCTGACTCAGAAGCCTGGGGTAAGAGGTGCAATCTCATGGTTGCACAAGAGAGAACCTTCCCCAGGATCTGAGCCAGGAGGGGAGATTTATATTTGAGCAGTTCAGATTTGAAGTACTTGCAGCGGGTTGCGGGACTGGAGTGAGTGCTTGAGTTGTGGGACTTGAGTGAGGAGTCACAAGCAGGGTCGCGGGTGAGGTGAGGAGTCACAGACATGAACAGTGGAAATAGCGGACAGTATGAAGAATAGATGAAAAAAAAGAAAGGAAAACATATAGAAAAGAAACAAAAAGTGAAATGAAATGAAATGATTTGAACACATTGTTATAGCTGGAAGATACAACTTCTTCACCTACTTGCATGTTTTTCAAGCAGGGAAAGCCACTCTCCAAAAGCACAAATGGTAGGTACAGTTACAGTATTTTCAGGATGGAGAATACATGGTAATATGTGGGAGTTTGAAGAGGGGTAGTAGTAGTGATGGTGTTGGCAAAGGAAGGAAGGGTGGAATGTGTGTGAGGAATCCTGGGCACATAATTCAAGTTGGTGGAGGAGGTGGTGGCCATTTATTGACATGAACTCAAGAAAAAACTACTGGCCAAGCTGTTGGAAAGTGATTGATACAGAAGCATATAGGGAGATTACAAGCTAACAAAAGAGGCATTCAAAATTTTGGAATAAATGATTCAATAAACTGTCACATGACCGTCCAAAATACTGGAGGGGGATCTTTAGGCAATTGCAAGTGCAAGGGAGAAAGACAAGTGTGAGGACAAGTGCAAGATAGCAAGGTGCTAACTGCAGGATATGATTGAAATCAAGTAGTGAGAGAGATGGAGTTTTTCTGTAGAGATGAAACTAAGGCAAGGCCAAACGTGATAGTCTTTCCTTATCAAAGCATAGAACGTATGAAATTAACTAACTGAGGAAAAAATCTGCAGGCAAGGAGTGAGTCCTTATAAGGTAATCCAGATTGACTAGATACAACCTGATTGAAATTCTTCCACAGCTAGAGAGCATGATGCAATGGATTACAGGAATGGAATGGGAGGATGAAATTGAACAATAAAAGATCTCTGGAGTCATAGCATGGGTTCAAGAAAAGATGACTGTGCAAGTATGTACCCTAGTAAATGTGATGCATGAAGGAATGACATGAGATGACACTTCAAATGAACAAAAGTAGTAACAGAGGTGACAATGCAGGGAAGGGTGTTAGTCCAAAGATGGAACTATAAGATTGATGTGGTTTGGTGATTGTGCAAGCTAAAAGAGTAGCATAACCAAGAATGGAATTCTGAGGGCTGAGATACCCAAGGAGAGATGGAGAAATGTCCCAAAGGATGGTCAACTAACTGCAAGGTGTTGTTGTTGATTGGCTGAAAAATTGTTTTGATTGATATTGAACAAAGAGGGCTAGGCCAGCAGAATCATCAGTAAAAAAATGGTGAAAGAAACATAAGAAGTTAAAGAAGAAAAAGATAAAGAAACAAACATCAGGCAAAAGATGGCTGAGATGAGCAGTGGTGAAGCAAGCTGGATCAGGCATGATGAAGATATTTGAGTAACACAGTAAGAGGAACTTCAAAGAAAAGAATATCAATAATCAGGTTGACAGGAATTGAGGATTTGGCGACAGATGAAAATCTTACCAGTCAGAGTATGATAGCGATGGAGTTGAAGAGTATAAGATTCGAATTGAGGAGAAGGAGTATAACATAAGACAAGAAAAGATAAAAGAAGAAGAAGAAAAGATAAAAGACTAGATGGGATTCGTTCAGATGATGAGAAGACGTTCAAAAGCTGACAGGTGAGTGGTGTGAGTTGAAGGTTGTTGTAGTTCGGAGTTTTGTGGAGAATTGAGGTTCATGTCAATTGTACCTAGAACCAGTGCCAAACCAGAGACGGGAACCAATGACTGAGTCGTGTGAGAGGAGAGTTGATTTGTGACAGTGCTGTAGCCCGCGCCATTGTGAATGTGACAGTTAGGAAAGGCGTAGCGGCAGTAGAGGAGTAGAAAATTATTTAACACCCCCCGTGACTTGTGAGATTGGAGTCGGAGCCGTAAATGATGGATCTATTAACTGTAGAAGAGTGAAGAGAGATGAAAGAGGAAGCGCCTTTGTAAGTCCATCAGCTTTCATGTCTGTAGCTGGAGTGAGCTTGATGATTAAATTTCCAAGACTGAGTTCTTCACGAAGGGCTTTAGTTTTGATGTCGATATGGCGAGTTTTGGAGTTACATCCAAAATTTTTGAGTTTGTCATCCAAACCTTTATTGTCTATGTAATGAACACTGGGAGCAGTATCCTTTTTCAGAGTTCAGCCACCAGATTTCTCATCCAAATGGCTTCTAGAAAGGATTCGGCGAGAGGGTTGAGTTCTGCTTCAGTAGTGGAATGAGTTACATTGCGCTGTCTGTAGCTGCTCCAAGAAATGAGAGAATTGAAAAGGAGAGAAAGATGGCCGGATTGTGAGCGTCTTGTTTCCAAATCGTCACTCCAAGTGGCGTTTCTGTAGCATTCAATTTGAGTGCTGTCGTGGTTGACTTGTAAGGTCAATTTCAAATTTTTCGTAGAGTTGAGATATTTCCAACACCTCTTAACTTCCCTCCAATGGCTAATGCCTGGTTTTTCACAAAATTGGGCGAGACTGGAAACCGCAAAACTGAGGTCCGGACGGGTGAGACACGCAATGTAGTTGATAAGGAATACGGCAGATCTGTAATTAACATTCAGAGACTTGAATTCTTTGTGATCATTGTCAGAGGCCGGAGTTAAGTTGATATTAGCTGAAAGAGGAACGGACGGCGGTTTGCATTCTGTCATCTTTAATTCATCCAATCCGTGCTCGATGTGTTTTGGCTGAGACAAGAGTATTTTGTTATCGACACGTTCAAATTTCATGCCCAAGATTGTATTTGGGTCGTGGTGACTTGAATTTGGAAATCTTTTGAGGAATTTATTTTGGAAATTGTCCCCGCAACCGACCAGGATCAGATTGTTGACATGAAAAAAGAGGACCGAGTTTGAGTTAGAGTGGATGTATAAGCAGGGATTGGAGATTGATTCGTGGAATCCTTGTTCTCCAATCCAAGCAGTTAGAGTATGGAACCAGTTAGCGGGGGCTTGTTTTAAGCCATAGAGTGATTTTGGCAAGATAAGAAACTCCGATTTCCTTTTACAGCCTTTGGGTCTTCGAATAATAACCTTGTCAGACAGAGGAGCATAGATAAAAGCGCTTTTCACATTGAATTGCGTAATAGGATGATTGTGAAAAAGACCAAACAGTAAGGCTATTTGTAAGGATGCAGCCTTTCCAGTTGGTGAGAAAGTGTCTTGATAGTCCAGTCCGTAAATTTGATCGAAACCTTGGACGCAGAGTCGGCTTTTGTAGATAAGAGGGTCTCCATGGCAGTTGTCTTTGAGGCGATACACCCAGGTTGTATTCAGAGGATTTTTGGGAGCTGGACCAGTATAATCTTCCCAGACCTCAAGTGTTTCAATCCCATTGAGTTCGTTGTCCATGGATGTTTCCCACTTGAGAGCGTCCGCACACCTTTTGGCTTGTTTGAAGGATTTAGGTAAGTAGTAGTGATGATATCCATACCGTTGAGGAGGATTCAACGCTGATCGATCTCGAAGAGAATAACCAGGAATGAGTTGATGCGTCAAGTCTTTGGACATGTCTGATTCAGAGTCAGAGGAGCGAGTATTAGGTGTTTTGGTTGAAGAAGAGGACGGAGAGGTACTCGGAGAAAGAGTATTAGAGGAAAGAGAATCTTCAGATATTGGATCCGGATTGTTGACGTTGACAGAAGGATTTGAAGTAAGGATTGGTAAATCATCATTGATTTTTATTTGCAAGGATTCATCGGAGGGTTTCGAGATTACTGCATTCTCTGATTCTGAGTCAATTTTTAGTATTTTGACGTGCTTTGTGGAAATAATGGAACTGTCTGGTTTCATTATTTGATAAGATAAAAAAATTGGGGTTGTATCCCACCAGGGTACCCGGTAGTCCTCGATCTTTGAATTTTTCTCCACGATTAATTCTATTGTCAAGGTATACTACCTTGGATCCTATGGGATGGAAGAAGCTGACAGGAAGAGTTTTGCCGATGAAGAGATGATAGGGAGAGAGAGCGTTAGGAGCCTTAGGAATGTGATTCAAGGCAAGACATGCTGACTTGGCAACTTCAGCCCATAAATTTAGTGGTAGCTTAGAGCTTTGGAGGGTCGCTCTGATGGATTTGGTAAGAGTACGGTTTGCCCTCTTGACTTTTCCGTTGTGTTCGTGGTGATACGGTTCTGAAATCAAGTTTTGGATTGCGTTAGTTTTAAGGAAGTCTTTGAGATTGGAAGAAGTGAATTCACCGCCTCCATCAGTGCAGATAGTAGCAGGGAAGCAGTTTCGTTTTTGTTTTTCATGATTTAGGATTATTTTGAGCTGTTGACACGCGTGGGATTTGTTTTGGAGAGGTATTGCGGAAATATAACCAGAGAAGTTGTCAATAATAGTCATAATATAGTTCATATTGATTCTAGAGGATGGATTGATTGGACCAATCAAATCAATATGGAGTTGTTTGAAAGGTTTGGAAGCGGAAGTAGACATGCTGTTGAAGGGAGATTTGGAAATCTTTGAAAATACGCAATCTTCGCATTGATAGTTAGAAATAGTCTTGGTTGAAAGAGTGGAAAAAAGATTTTTGAGGCGGTGAGGACTCGCATGTCCAAACCATTGGTGAAGGTGATTGATGTTGTTGGGATTCGCATTTTTCAGAGTGAGGTGATAGAATTTGAGATTGTTACCAATGCAAGAGGGGGAGTTAAGAATGAACAAATTCTCTTGGATGTATCCAGAGAAAGCCTGTTGCGAGTTAGTGGAAAGATGAAACTGGTTTTGAGCAGAGGTAAGAAAGCAATTTTTCGTCGTAATCAACTCTCCGGGACTGATGAGATTGACCACTAAATCTGGGACAAAGAGGCAATTTGAAAGAGTAACCACCGAATTCTTCCAAGATAGTTTTACGGTTCCTTTTCCTTTGATTGGGAGTTTCGCGCCTTCCTTTCCAGTGCTGATGAATTCTTCACCGGGATTATTCTCAAGCTGACAGAAGAAATTGGGGGAGTTGAACATGTGACAAGAAGCGCCTGAGTCCAGGATTATACAATTTTGAGGATTGACGTCCTTAATCCAAGTGGAAAGAAGCGCCATGTTATGAGCTACTTCTTTGGTTTTTGAGTTTGTTTTAAGTGAGGCTCTCCAGCGGGCTTGCAATTCCTTCCACCATTCGGGAGCTAGATGTTCATGAAGATGCCAGCACTTTTGCGCTGGGTGATCAGGTGACGCTGGATTGTGGAATCCTTTCCTACATCTTTGCTCAGCGGGAATAGGGTTCTTTGGAATACGTGACGAGACAAGAGCTGTGTCATTAAATTTTGTTTCCTTGGATTTGACTCTTAATTTTTTGTTGAGTTGAGTGAGGTGATTTAAGACAAGATCCATTGTAACCGCTTTATCTGAGTGCATGATTTGTTGGCGAAGAGAATGAAGAGGAGGAGGAAATTTAAAGAGAATGAGGTAGGATAGAATATCATCAGGGAGATCAATTCCAACATCTATCATTTTCTTGAAAGATATCTTGGTTTCGGTAATGAAGAGATTGATGGAATCAGGTTTGAATTGATGATAAAGGAACTCGTTGAATACTCAAGCTCGATTGGCCGTTTGAGAAGAAGCGAATTGTTCTTTGATGGTTTGCCAGAGGAGTCGGGCCAAGGAGATGTTTGATGGAGTGACGACATTATTATGAGTAATAGAATCGATTTGAGAGAGGAGAATTACTCTAGTTTCCATATCTTTGATCGAGCTGAGGGTCTTAGAATATTCTTCAAGAGCTTCCTTGATACCCTTGAGTTCGAGTAGCATGATCATCTTGTCCTTCCAGATAGGGTAGTTTTCTTCAGATAACATAGGCACGGCTTCGAGCGCAGCTTTGAGAATAATCTGTCGAAAGCCATTGTTGCTGGATCCCTCCATTGAGTAGGTTAGATTTGTCGGGTTGGCTTCGGCTTTTAACCGTGTTGATTGGATGACAAATTGTTTTGATTGATATTGAACAAAGAGGGCTAGGCCAGAAGAATCATCAGTAAAAAATGGTGAAAGAAACATAATAAGTTAAAGAAGAAAAAGATAAAGAAACAAACATCAGGCAAAAGACAGCTGAGATGAGCGGTGGTGAAGCAAGCTGGATCAGGCACGATGAAGATATTTGAGTAACACGGTAAGAGGAACTTCAAAGAAAAGAATATCAATAATCAGGTCGACAGGAATTGAGGATTTGGCGACAGATGACAATCTTACCAGTCAGAGTATGATAGCGATGGAGTTGAAGAGTATAAGATTTGAATTGAGGAGAAGGAGTATAACATAAGACAAGAAAAGATAAAAGAAGAAGAAGAAAAGATAAAAGACTAGATAGGATTCGTTCAGATGATGAGAAGACGTTTGGAAGCTGACAGGTGAGTGGCGTGAGTTGAAGGTTGTTGTAGTTCGGAGTTTTGTGGAGAATTGAGGTTCATGTCAATTGTACCTAGAACCAGTGCCGAACCAGAGCCGGGAACCAATGACTGAGTCGTGTGAGAGGAGAGTGGATTTGTGACTGTGCTGTAGCCCGCGCCATTGTGAATGTGACAGTTAGGAAAGGCGTAGCGGCAGTAGAGGAGTAGAAAATTATTTAACAGTTGCAGGTATAGATTTAGTTGCCAAGATTGGAAGGTTATTGCACAAGCCAGAGCTAGTAAGCAGATTGCATTATTGACTGTGTGCATTACTTTTTGTCAAACTTAAGACTGAGGTAGATGATACTGATGAGAAGGGTATATCAAAAAGTGAGGAAACAATAACCCTTAAATTGGGAGCCTGACAGTTTCCTGGGTATAAAGCCACAAGCTCCTGCACGTATTTTGATGAATTCCCATTGAATCCAAGTCTAATACTTTCCTCAAAGAAGGTCCCTTATATATTGTTACTCAATAGCACACTATTTAATAAATTTTATTAATTAATATCATTTCATCATCTTCTTGCTGTTGAAAAAACCGCATTTGCCAAAACAAGCGTTGTGTTCCCAGTAATGCTTCTTGAGGGGTTTGAAAATGCAAGCCATGTCAACTCCAAAAGGTGGCTTGTTTGTTCACTATAAATAGGAAACCATTGATGGAGGTATCTGAGGCGCTGCAAAGCAAAGTTTAAAGTTGTAGGATGGCTCTTTGGATTAATTATCATATCCTGCTATTGCCGGAGATAGAGTTCCTTGGGGTGCAAACAGCAGGTGGGAAAATGACTACTTTATCATATAATGAGGGGATCTTAATAAAATTCATTTTTTCTAGTGTTACCACGGTTTCAAAGCTATACTACTAATACCCCAACATCAACTCCACCTAACTTTGGACTTCCAACAGAGTTTGAGATGAAGCAAGGGACCAAGGTTCAAGGTGAAGATTAAGTTGCAGGGGAAGTTGAAGTGGGAGGAGAACAGTAAATGGTGAAAACAAAAGCAGGAGGAACTGAAAGGTCAAGAAGTGTTTAGAGTTGAATTATCAAAAAACAAGGAACAGACAAAAGACTGAAAGCACAATTGCATGATTAGAATGACAAAGGACGTAACAAAAGTAACAAGTAGTTTTGACAAGATTGAGGATGAAAAATAGTGAGTCTCACCAGGCAGACATGGCACAAGGGTTGTTCTAGCTTGGCGTGATGATGACAAGGCAGAGTTTGTTGGTTTGTTGAGTTTGATTTGCTGAGCTTTAGTTCTGGAGATTGGTGGATTAGGATGTGGTTTGAGTTGATGAGGAAAGAGGTAAGGAGAAAGAGGTAAAGGGTTTTTGGTAGGTTGAAGGTGAAGTGAGCTCAATTGAGTGTTTTTTTGGAGGTTGGTTGAGATTAAGATGACACTGGTACTTAAGGTGTAATTGTTTGTTTTGGGCGCGGGCTTTGAGATTGTGGTTGTATTTTTGGAAGTGTACCCCAACAGCTGTGACATTCTGAATATTCCAACACCCCTCCATGCCTGATGAGACTTACTTACAATAAGAAGAGGAAACCAAGAAAAACAGCAAAATAAGGGAAAAAAACTATTTTATTTGTTTTGAGCATAGCATTTGACAAGGCGGTAAAGACTTTGAACAGCTCAGGCTTTAGTTAGTGCATCCGCGGGCATGTTGTGTGAGCTAATAAGATTTATGCTGATGTTACCTTGGTTGAGTTTTTCCCGCAAGCCTTTTGTTTTGAGATCAAGGAGGCGGGTCTTTGAGTTTGAACAAAAGTTTTGGATCTTATCCTCCAGTCTGCTGTTGTCAATTGAGAGTGGAATGCATTTGATATCAATCCTAAGAGTGTCCTTCATAATTGCTTTGATCCAAGTCACCTCATGGAGCCATCCACAAGAGCGTTTGGCTCAGCGTCAGTAGATGACCAAGACATGTTACTTTGTTTACTACTGTTCCAGGAAACTACACTGCCATTCACCAAGCAGAGGTATCCAGATTGTGATTTTTGAGTTGTAGGATTGTCAGCCCACAATGCATTGTTGAAGACTTTGAGAGCAGCTCTGGCGGGATTGAAATCAAGTTTCAGTTTGAGATCCCTGGTTCCCTTCAAGTATCTTCAAGCTCATTTGAGTTTGTTCCAGTGAATAATACTGGGTTTTGCTGAAAAGTGTGATAGAATTGATACTGCAAAGCTGACATTGGGCCTAGTGTACCATGCAATGTGGTTCAGCATCCCAATGGCTGAGCAATAGTTAATATTCAGACCTTTGAACTGCTCATGGTCTGCTTCACTAGCAGGTTTGAGTTGCAGGCTAGGAGAAAGGGGTGTCGAAGAGGGTTTAGCTTCAGATAGGCCAAGTTCTTCCAACCCAGAATCAATGTTATTTGGTTGACTGAGAAAGAATGCATTTTATTTAAGGTCTATTTTCATGCTGAGAATAGTTTGAGATTTCTGAGCTGAAAATTCAGGAAATCTTTTGAGAAATTTCTTTTTGAAATCAAGACTGGGTCCTACAAGGATTAAGTCGTCCACATGGAAGAAGAGTTTTGAGTTTTTATTGTCAGAGATGTGTAGGAATGGATCACAGCTAGATTTGGAGAATCCAGATGATTTGAACCACTCCGTTAGGGTTTTGTACCAATTCTTTGGAGACTGTTTTAAGCCATATAGCAACCATTTGAGTTTAAGGAACTTGGAGGCACAATTATATCCCTTTGGAGTCCAAATCATAAATTCCTCCTCAATAGGTGCGTGAAGGAAGGCACTTTTAACATTTAATTTCCTGATTGAAGATTTTATTTTGAGAGCCGACAAGAGTAGAAGCTTCAGAGTTGAGGGTTTGCTGGTAGGAGCAAAATTTTCCTTGTAATCAAGCCCCTTGATTTGATTGAAGCCTTGGACACACATTTGAGATTTGTATTTGACTGGGTTTCCATGGCAGTTGTCTTTGATGCGGAAAGCCCACAATGTGTTCAAACAGTTGATTGGAGCAGGACCATTGTAGTCTTCCCATACATCTGGATTTTAAATTGTGGAAAATTCTAAATTTATGGCATGTTTCCATTTTTCCTTTTCTTCACACTTGATGGCTTGTTCATATGTCTTTGGCTCAAAATAGTGGTAAAATGTATACCTTTGGGGAGGTTTGATCAAAGTGCGGTCTCAGAGAATACAAGCTGGTAGAGGGTTTGGGGATTTTGTGGTGTTGCGCTTTGAGATTCTGAGATTGGGACTAGTTCTGATGCACCTGGAATTTCAGGCTTGCATTTGTCAGAATGGTCATTGATATTCTGTTCAGAGGAAGAGCTTTTGGAGTCTTCCTCTTCTTGTTCTTGGTAGTTTTTCCATTGAGTCAATTAGTGCGTCTTTCAGGTCTTGGGGTGAGTAAGATTTGGGCCATCATCTTTTATTGTCTTGTGAGAGGAAGGTTCGCTGAGTTCATCTTCTTCTTCTGGATACCACGGCGTGCTCCAGTTGTGTGATTAATCTTCAGAAATTGGAAATGTTCTGTGGAAATTAGTGAGCCTTATTCTGTCAGAATTCAATAGGAAAGCAAAAGGGGATTAAAGCCCACCAGAACTCCTTCTTCCCATTTTTGATCAAATTTTAGAGATTTCTTCCATTTAGTTACAAGGTACATGCATGGGTTCCCTAGCGGTTGAACAAATGAAGGGGGTAGTGAGTAACCATGTATCATTTCCCAGGGAGTGATATTTTCTTCACCTCTAGAAATCTGATTTAATATGAGGAAACTACCTTTAATAATCTCCTCCCAAGTGTTTTAAGGTATTTTTCCATCTATAATGATTGAACCGGCTGATTCTGCTATTGTTATGTTTGCCCTCTCAGCGCGGCCATTGTGCTCAGGATGATACGGTTCTGAGAAAATTTGACGTATGTGTTTTTTGCTTAGGTAGGAGGTTAGTTTCTGATTGAAAAATTCTGTACCTCCATCCGTGCAGACCTCCAAGGGGTAGTAACCTCGTTTTTTGAATTCTTTTTCAATTGAATCAATGAGAATGTCAAATTTTTTGTCCTTTGACGGTAAAGGAAAGGCAGACAGGTAACCAGAGGTGTTTTTGACCAAAGTCAGTTCAAAATGGCAGCCTTGTTTTTATTGCGGCCTGGAGGGTCCAATGAGATTGAGATGAATTCTATTGAACACCTTACTAACGGGGTTGGATGACTGGTTGAAAGAAGATTTGGTTATCTTGCAGCTGATGCAATTTAAGCATTGAAAATTGGAACATACGGCCCCCAGTATGTGTTGGATGAAAGGATTGAGTCAAGTAAGAGAAGCATGTGCAAACTTTTGATGGATTTTCATTAGTTCAGCTTTGTCCGTATTGAGAAAACATGATTTGGCAGAATTCTTGAAAAGATTTTGATCAAAAGCCGTGTTAAAATGCGGATGCACTCAGGTAATGTGCATAGGAGTGTGTAATCCAAATGGGATGCAAAAATGGGCCTCCACGGCCCATTGGACATCACGTGGGCCACGTGGGCCTATGTGGGTGTTATTGGTTTTGGGCATTTGGGTGCCAAAACACGTTTTTATGGTCTTTTGGGACACGGGCCCGTGAGGGCCCGCCAGGGTGGATGGGCCACCCAAGCCAGATGGGCTTATTTGGGCATAAAAGGGCCCAAGCTTTATTATGGACATACTTGGCCAGACGGGCTGGCCCGCCAAAGTATGTAATTCTCACAATTCAGGCTTGGGGCAGCCCATTGGGGCCGCAGCCCCTGTCGCGGCCCATTGGGGCCGAAGCCCCTGTTGCGGCCCGCTAGGGGCGGCCACCTGTGTCGCGGCCCGCTTTGGGCCCCTGCCCGCTTTGCGGCCCTTTTGGGGCCGCCTGTGTTTCTTGGTACGGCCCACGCGGGGCCCAACGGCCTGCGAGGGGCTGTCATGCGGTGGGATGCCGCGCAGGCCTGGCTGGTTGCGCTAGGCAACCAGTGTCAAAGAGCTGGGGCTTGCTCCCCCTCCCCTTGCTTGCCATTGCAAGGGGGATGGGGGCAAGCTGGCTGGGTTGAACCAGCTAGCGACCAACCGCTACAGTGCGGTTGGTCAGGGCAGGGGGGACCTGACCACCCCCTTGCCCAAGGAGGTGGCGGCGCCAGCCGCAAGGGTAGCGACCGGCAGGTGGGGGGAATTCATCACCCCCCCCACCATCAATTGGTTGAGGCAAACAAGCAGGACAGGGGCACTCTCCCCCCCCCCCCCCCTTTACCAAGGGGGAGGAGCAATGGGCCTGGGGGGACCTGATCACCTCCCAGGCCAATGTACTTGATGACGCCCTGGGGGTATCAACCCCCAGGGCCCCTGGTGAGGGGATTTGACCTCCCCCACCAGGGATTTGAGAGAAAGAGGGGGGGGGGACAGCATGTCTGCTGGTCACACCCCCCCATGTGAGTCTGAGACCGGACCCAGATGTGCCCTGGGTCCCACCTTGCCCATTTGAGGGGCCAGGGTCTGGCCGCATGAGGCAACCAGCCCGTAAACAAGGAAATGAGGTCATCATGGCTTGTTTTAATGGACAACCAGCCAAGGGGATTGAACATTTAAGGGGCTGGTTCAGCCCCATTGAGGTGGAAACACCAGAAATAACCGGAATGGGCTGGTTGTAAGGGTACAGGGACTGATTCCATGTGGGCTGATGTAGTCCAAACCAAGTAACAAGGCCAGTAGAGCCTGTAGAGCTCTTTTGGGGCGGAAAATTTGCCTTTTGGCTTGTTGTATCATGGGCTCACAGGAGGCCAATCTTTTGTACTTAAGTAGCTCTTCTCCCTGCTGTTTTCCATCCATTCATTCATCATTCCAATCAAATTCATCCAAGATATTTCCCCATTGTGAGAGCCCCATTAGACAATATTGAAACCCAGTTTCCAGCATTTCTTTTGCTTTAAATACTGCTCATTTGCATCAGCTAATTTCTGGCCATAATTCTAACAAGCCGGAGTAGGGATAGAGTAAAGATTGTTGACAATAAAGCCGCCAAAAATTTTGAAGTTGTTGTGAGTAACAGAAAAGGTGTCTCTTCCCACGGTAAGAGTGCAATCAGCTTGACTGAGGGCTCCAGCTCTTAGGAGATTGATTGTGGCCTCTGGTACGTAGAAGCAATTGGAAAGTTGACAAGTCAAATCTTCCCAATGGAGTCAAACAGTACCTCTTCCTTTGATGTTCAAGATAGCGCCTTCTTTTCCAGTTTTGAAAGCATTCTCCTTGCAGGGGGCCATATCAATGAATTACCTGCTGTTGTTGATCATATGTACCAATTTGCCGCTATCCAAGAGAGATTTATTTTGAGGGTTACCCTGATCAATCCAGAGAGATACCAAGGCCTGATAGTGAGCGGTTAAGGACTTTTCTTTAGTTTGAGATATCTTTTCTTTCCATTTAGCTTTTTCTTCCTTCCACCATTCCTGAGTGATCTGCGGATGAAGATGCCAGCAACTTTCTGCGGAGTGGGATCTGTCTTGAATGGGATTGTGGTAGCCATCCGTGCATTGGTGTCTTTCACCTGGCTGACTTTTGAGAGTAGGCTTGGAAGTGGTTGAGGCAAGAGCTACCTTGTTTCTTGACATTGAGCTTGGTTCCATTGAGTTTTGGGCTTTTGCCTTGTTATTGAGTTGATTCAAGTGGTTGAAGACAAATTATACTGTCAGATCCTTATAGGTGTGCATGATTTGCCGCTTAAAGTCTTTCATCAAGTTGGGGAATTTTAAAAGTAATAAGTAAGCAAGGATGTTGTTTGGGAGGGATATTCCTACTTTGGAAATCCTTTGAGACAAACTTTAGCCTTGGTTATGAAGTTGTTGATTTGATTGCCATTGAATCAAAGATAAAGGAAATTATTGAACACTCTAGCTCAATTGAGAGCTTGAGATGAAGCATAATTCTTGTTGATGGCCTTCCAGAGGAGCTTGGTGTTAGAATTATGGCCAGCAATTAGCTTGGGAAAATGAGAAGTATTTAAAGCAAAAGAAATGCTGGACACTGGGTGTCAATATTGGCTAATGGGGCTCTCACAATGGGGCAATATCTTGGATGAATTTGATTGGAATGATGAATGAATGGATCAAAAACAGCAGGGAGAAGAGCTCCTTAAGTACAAAAGATTGGCCTCTTGTGATCCCATCATACAACAAGCCAAAAGGCAAATTTTGCGCCCCAAAAGAGCTCTACAGGCTCTACTGGCCTTGTTACTTGGTTTGGACTACATCAGCCCACATGGCATCAGTCCCTGTACCCTTACAACCAGCCTATTCTGGTTATTTCTGGTGTTTCCACCTCAATGGGGCTGAACCAGCCCCTTAACTGTTCAATCCACTTGGCTGGTTGTCCGTTACAACCAGCCATGATGACCTCATTACCTTGTTTACGGGCTGGTTGCCTCATGCAGCCAGCCCCTGGCCCCTCAAATGGGCCAGGTGGGACCCAGGGCACACCTGGGTCTGGTCTCAGACTCACATGGGGGGGGTGTGACCAGCGGACATGCTGTCCCCCCCCTCTTTCTCTCAAATCCCTGGTGGGGGCAGTCAAATCCCCTCACCAGGGGCCCTGGGGGTTGATACCCCCAGGGCGTCGTCAAGTATGTTGGCCTGGGAGGTGATCAGGTCCTCCCAGGCCCATCGCTCCTCCCCCTTGGTAAAGTGGGGGGGAGAGCGCCCCTTTGCTTGTTTGCTTCACACGATCAATGGTGGAGGGGTGATGAATTCCCCCCCACCTTCCGGTTGCTACTCTTGTGGCCGGCACCGCCACCTCCTTGGGCAAGGGGGTGGTCAGGTCCCCCCTGCCCTGACCAACCGCGCTGTTGCAGTTGGTCGCTGGCTGGTTCAACCCAGCCAGCTTTCCCCCATCCCCCTTGCAATGGCGAGCAAGGGGAGGGGGAGCAAGCCCCAGCTCTGTGGCACTGGTTGCCTAGCGCGACCAGCCAGGCCTGCGCGGCATCCCACCGTGTGACAGCCCCTTGCAGGCCGTCGGGCCCCGCGTGGGCCGTACCAATGTGGTGCCCCATCCTGGACACCCTGGCCGCCTTAATACCTCAATCCATAAACTGTTGCGCAAAGGTACCATCCGGCCGAACAACTTATCCTCAGGCTCATCCAAACCGTCCTTTACCCGCGCGCGCTGCGCTTCCTTTATCTGCGCGCGTCGCGCGCCCCGCCGCGCGCGTCGCGCTTACTTTATCTGCGCGTGTTGCGCTTCCTTTATCCGCGCCCTTCGCGCGTCCTTTATCCGCGTTGCTCATCATCCTTTCCGTTGCGTTTTGCTCGTCATCTCCGCCGTCATCATAGCACCTCCTCATCTTTGTTGTTGCGCATCCTCATCTTTGTCATTGCGCGTCCCAATCTCCTCATTGCTACGATCGCGCAGCGCTCATCCATGATTTACCAGATCCATCCCAACCGCACCTCCAAGCATTTGGCAAATCCTCAGATACGTCAAAACTCCCATCTCACTTGATCTCTCAGTCATGAATCTCAAGCCTGTCAGGATTTACTCAACCGTCTCAAGCTGATCTCCTATCCGCCCATCCGCGCTCTCATGGACTTCATCCGTCACCTTTCCTGGGGCTCTCCCACCCGCTTCCGCCTTTGGAAGGGGTGAAGGGTGCCAACTACCGCCCGCGGACATCCGCGGCGGTTTGGTTCATTTCTCTTTCCCACTCCGTCCGCCTTTGGACAAGGGGTGGGTGACTCTGGTATTGTTGCGCGCGCCCATCCACAGACGGACGCGAGTGACAACATGGTTGTCTTTCCTTTTCCACTCTATTTGTAGAATCCGTTGTACATAGTCTAACAGGGCCTCCTGCCCATATAAGGAGGGGTTCTCCCCTGCCTTTTTGATCATCAGCATATTGGAGCATGGAATCATCCAGCACAAAATCAGCACACCTTTGATCCTTGAGGCTCCATACTCAACCCTTGATCCCTGATCCTTATCACCAACCAATAGCCTTGCTGGTTGAAGAAAAATTCTGCCTGTTGGAATTTTTGAGTGTGTCATACCACTCCTTGATCCCTTTCTCTGACCATACTGGTCCTGATCCCTGATCACCTTTCTGGAGCCAATCACAATTGATTGAAGAGGTCTATTAAGCTTAAGACCTGGAGTGTTATACCTCCCCTTTAGCTTCTTTGGAGTTGCATTCTGCCAGCCTACTCTTGATTCCCTTGAGAAGTGTTGAGGTTATCCTTGCTTCAAATCAGTTACTGTTTGTTTTAGAGCTTCTTAAACATTGTGCTTTGTCCTGTACAGCCACCCACAGTTATCTGGTACCCTTCAAGCGCTTGATTGCGGAGAGTTGGGCAGGTTCATTGAGAACCTGGAGGTTGCTTGGGTTTGAGTTGATCATCCCCAATCTTCTGCTGACGACCAGAGTTATTAGCGTGTGGGTGTTGTTTACATACAACAGCTTTTGTTCTTTGAACTCTAAGGGGACTTTGACTTCTTTTGTTCAAGTTTTTCCCTGCATAATCTTGTCTCAGATAGTGCTGTTCCGTCGCTACCAAACTATTATCATCCTTATCCTCTACTCCTTGATTCCTCATTTACCAGGTTCTGGACCTAGATCTTGGTTACATTTAAATATTTTTGTAACACTCAGGAAGGCAGCCTAAACAGCACCTTTCCCCGCCGCAGAACTGCCACGGCCTAGCACCGTTTGGAGTCTTACACCAAGAAACACAGGCCGCCCCAAAAGGGCCGCAACGCGGGCAGGGGCCCTGAGCAGGCCGCGACACGGGTGGAGGGGGAGCAAGCTGGGGCCGCGAGCCCCGGCTTGGCGGCGCTGGTTGCCGGGCGCGACCAGCCAGACCCGTGCGGGATCCCTCGGCCACTCAACAGCCCTCCGCGGGCCGTACCAAGGACCACAGGCGGCCCCAAATGGGCAGCGACATGGGCAGCGGCCCCAAGCAGGCCGCGACAGGGGCGGCGGCCCCAATGGGCCGCCCCAAGCCCACATTGTGAGAATTACATACTTTGGCGGGCCAGCCTGTCTGGCCAAGTATGTCCATAATAAAGCTTGGGCCCCTTTATGCCCAAACAAGCCCATCTGGCTTGGGTGGCCCATCCACCCTGGCGGGCCTGTGAGTGCCTGTGTCCCAAAAGACCATAAAAACGTGTTTTGGCGCCCAAATGCCCAAAACCAATAACACTTACATAGACCCACATGGACCACGTGATGTCCAATGGGCCGTGGAGGCCCATTTTTGCATCCCATTTGGATTACACACTCCTATGCACATTACCTGAGTGCATCCGCATTTTAACACTTGGCGTTATTTTTGTTGACAGGGGTCACAATGTTGTCATGAGTAGAAGATTTGAGTTTTGAGGATATGAGAAGTTTGAGTTTATTGTTTTTATTTAGATCCAGTTGAGAGCTTTCTTTGTTTAGAGTATTGGGGCATCCCCTGACATCTAGTATTGCATCCATTTTGTCTTTCCAAATTCCATAGTTGTCTTTGCCACGCATCAACATTGTTTCTAAGGAGGTTTTGAGCATGGCTTGTCTGAAGTGATTCATGGTGGCCAATTAGAAAAGCTTGAGTAGATTTTACTTGGCTCCTGGTTTTATATGAAGAGATCCTTTTGGCGTTTAACCGTGAAGAAGTGTTTAGAGTTGAATTACCAAAAACCAAGGAACAGACAACAGAATGAGAGCACAATTCCATGATTAGAATGAAAAAGGACGTAACAAAAGTAACAAGTAGTTTTGACAAGATTGAGGATGAAAAATAGTGAGTCTCACCAGGCAGACATGGCACAAGGGTTGTTCTAGCTTGGCGTGATGATGACAAGGCTGAGTTTGTGGGTTTGTTGAGTTTGAGTTTTTGAGCTTGAGTTCTGGAGATTGATAGATGAGGATGTGGTTTGAGTTGATGACAAAAGAGGTAAGTAGAAAGAGGTAAAGGGGTTTTGGTAGTTTGAAGGTGAAGTGAGGTCAATTGAATGTTTTTGTGGAGGTTGGTTGAGATTAAGTTGACCGTGGTACTTAAGGTGTAGCTGTTTGTTTTGGGAGTGGGCTTTGAGATTTTGGTTAAATTGTTGGAAGTGTACCCCAACGGCTGTAAAATTCTGACTATTCCAACAAAAGGAATAGGATGGAAGGAGAGGAAATTGGAAACAGGGGAGATGGGAAGGAAGGAAATGAAAGAGAGGAAACAGAAGGAAATGGAATGGAGGGCCAAGACAAGGTTTCCAAGGTGTGGGTTGTGGTCCCAATCAAAAATTGTGCAAGGCGGTTGACTGGCAATATTGGCAAAGGTTCATCAAGAGTTTGATGGAAGAGGCCTCATGAGGTGCTGATGGACAAAGACAAATGGAATTCAAGGCCAAAGAGGACTTGTATTGCAAAGTGCAAAGAGTTCTTCAAGGAGGTGTTGGTTTCACAAGTGGGCTTGATGCAAAGGATTTCTAGCCTAATAAGCAATGAGGATTTGGAAGAGTTTAAGGAGATAGTCACAGAATTAAAGAAGAATTCTGAAAATGTGGAAGGAGAGGTAAAAATAAATTTGTAACAAGTTTTATGAATTTTATTTTAATTTTTATTTTTTATGAATATATTTTCTTTTTTTTTACTGTTTCAATTAAAGAGAAAATGAATGCTTGAAATAGAAGGAAATGAAATAACATATGGATTTTCAAAGAAGGTGGTGAGAAATGTAAGGAAAGAGATAAGAACAGGAATGTGAAAGGATTGTAGAAAGCAGATTGAAGAATTGAGGAGGGAATAGATGGAATGAGACAGAATGGTATTGGAATACACATGGAATGGAATGGGAATGAAATGGTATTTAAGATTAACAAGTTTTATGCAGGTAATTTGTGTGGAAATCTTGTACCAAGTCAGGAGAATTTCAAAGGTGATGGGCTGGTTCACACAAGGTGAAATCTTTGCCAGACTGGAAGGCAGTTCATTCAACAAGGTATTGAAGCTTCCCTTTGCATACCCTGTAATCCAGAATACAGCTTACTTCCCACTGTAAGTGATCTTGAAAATTTACGGGTTCTGGAGGGGGATGAGCCTTGCCTGGGTATAATACTTGAGCCGTTTCTAGGAGAGAAACATGAAATAACAGGTGGATACCTTTCCATTTTGCAGGTAAGGAAAGTTTGAATGCATTAGGGGAGATGACTGATTCTACTTTAAACGGGACAAGCTTCTTCTCAGAGCGTTTCCTGGTAGGACAAGTGCTGCAAATATTGCATGGATCAAGCCAAACCTAGTCTCCTACTGCAAAGGCTGGTGCCAAAGTGTGAAGTTTGTCTTCTTTCTCCTTTTATAATTTGTTTTCTGCTTTGAGGTTGGATTGGAGTTTCAATTGGGGAGATTAAATGAGATTAAGGTAGTTGGTGTTGGAATCCAAGCACTGGACTAATGCGGATCTGCACTTTTCTCTGTCTGCATAGTGGAATGTCAGCTATTGCAGTTTCAATACTTCAAACATGAATTCTCACTCCAAACTAGGCGACCTACTCACGTTCATCAGGCTGATCATTTGCAGGATCTTTCATGCTTTCGACTCCATTATTCTTCTCCTTCACCTTTCTCTTTTCCTTCTCACCTCTCACTCACTCTCATCACTCCGACCACAAATCCTACCACATTGAGAAGTCATACAGCTGGGTAATTGTAATTCAACACTCCTCAAGTTACGCAAAGCTGATCCAATCATTTAACAGAATTCTCAGTAACCCTATCCATCCATCAAAGACCATCTCGACCATCATTCAAGACCAATGTCAACTGTATGCAGTCCAATCCTGAGTGCTAAGCTGAGTTAATCAAAGCTCCTATTCTGATCATTTCCTCTAGGCCTCATGCGTACTGTTTGACTGATTGTCCTTTAAACTGATTGCGGGCTGATTCATTCAAATCAGCCATTGCCTTTGTTGGTCTCTTTTCATTGATTCCTTTTCTGTTAACTTGATCTGAACTGTCTAACCAACTTTGTCTTTTCTCATGTTTATGAAATCAAGTGGTTCTGGTTTTATACCTCAAATTCTTTCAGTTGGTAGCGGGTTGATAAGGTGCTATGTGAATAGAATCAAAAGTTGGGTTTCTTCCATAAAGAGTTTGAAAGGGCAACTGCTTGGTTGAGGCATGAGAGGAGTCGTTGTATGCAAATTTGGCAAGTGCAAGCCATTGCAACCAATTTTCCTGTTGATAGGCAAAGTACATTCAAAGATACTGTTCAAGGGTCTGATTTAATTTTTTAATTTTCCCATCAGTTTCCGGGTTGTAAGCCGTTTATAACTTGCAAGTTATTTTCAAATTTTGACAGAGAGAGGTCCAAAATATCAAAAAAAAACAATGATCCACAATCACTAACTATTTAATCATGGAGACCATGCTTTGAGAAGACATGTTCTATGAAGAGGTTATCTAGTTCTTCTGAAGATGCAGTTACAGTAGAGCAAATAAACAAAGCCATTTTTGAGAAGCAATCTACTACTACTAGAATAGCATCATCACCATTAGAAAGGGGTAATTTATAAATGAAATCCATAGAAAACAAGTGCCAAGGAATAGGCGGGATTAGAATTGGCTGAAGCAGCCCATACTTCTGGTGATTCCAGGACTTGTTAAAATTAAAATCATAGCATTCCCTAACATAGTCTTTTACTTCTCTGGTCATACCAGGCCAATAGAAGTCTTGTGCAATCAATTGGTAGGTTTTATCCTGACCATAATGACCAGAAAGCAGAGAATTATGCCAAAACTCAAAGATATCTAAATTAATGCAAGGATTATTGGGAACTCCTAAACAATCTTTATAAAATAAATAACCATTTTCATCTATTCCGTAATTGATTGAAGGTGAATTTGCATTCTTGAAAAGCTTGTGACACTTGGGGTTGTTGAGTTGGGCTTGTCAAAATTTGGAAGCTTTGTCTCAAATTTGGGTGATGATTGAGCTGAGTTGGGAAGATTGATTGAAAGAGAAGATTTCCTAAATTTTTCAGGATTTTTGTCTGAAAAGGTGCTCCCCCCGCCCCCCCTGGTTAAACATTGTCCCAATGTGATAATGCATCAGGAGCAACCGCTTCTTTCCCAGGGTGGTAGGTGATTTTAAAGTTGAAATCAGAGAGGTATTCTGCCCATTGCACTTGTCTGTATTTGAGGACTTTTGAGCTCATAAAATACTTAAGAGAATTATGATCAGTAAAAACCTCAAAAGGCTCTAAAAGGCTCAAAAGGTATGACCACCATTTTTTCATGTAATAAACAATTGCAAGAAGTTCCTTTTCATGGATCTTGTAGTTAATCTCTGCAGAAAGAAAATTGAAAGACTCAAAGGCAATGGGATGAAAGAGATTAGAAGAAGAGGAAAACTGCAAGATTACTCCTGCAATTGCATAGTCACTTGCATCCATTTCCACAATAGTGCAAGCTAGGTTGTTGAACTGAGCAAGTATCAGAGCTTTGAACTCCAAAGTGGCTTGTTCTTTCAAAATGAAATGAGTGTCTTTTTGAAGAAGGTTAGTAAGATTCACCGTCTTCTTGGCATAGTGCTCAATAAAACTCCTGTGAAAATTACTGAAACCAAGGAAAAATTGAAGGGATTTAACAGAAGAAGGTGCGGGCCAGTCCAGTATGCATTGGCTCTTGGCTGGGTCCATGGCTAGTGCCTGCTGCAAAACTATTACACCTAAAAATTGAACGGATTGAGTATGAAATTTGCACTTTGGGGATTTTTGAAACAGTTTATTCTTTCAAAGTTTCTGCAGCACCTCTTGCACATGGGGGACTCCCTCCTCAAGATTTTTTGAGTAGACAAGTATATCATCAAGATATACCACAAGGTATTTCTCTACAAGGTTGGTAAAAACATCATTAAAAAAATGTTGAAAAGTGGAAGGAGTGTTACAGAGGCAAAAAGGCATGACACTATACTCATAGCTTCCAAAATGGGTTCACATTGCAGTCAATTACTCATGACCCTTTGCAATTCAAATCAATTTATAAGCACCTTTAAGGTCTAAATTTGAGAAACAAGCAGCTCCGTGGAACAGAGTGAAGAGGTGCAACGTAGGAGGTACTGGGTAGGCATTCTTCCAGGTTACCTGGTTCAGTTTACTTTAGTCAATGCAAAGGGAAAGTCTGCCTTCTTTCTTTGGAACAAATAGGATGGGCAAGCCTATGTTTGAATTTCTTGGTCAAAGAAATCCTTTTGATACATTTTCCAGAATGTATTCTTGAAGCACAGTTGGTTCTTGCTTTGAGAGAGAGTAGACTGGCCTGGGTGCCAGAGGTGGTCCAGTAAGTTCAATTTTGTGATCATATGAATGGGATGGAAGAAGTTTACCAGCTTTATAAACTGAAAAGACATCAGCCAAGTCATGAAAAATCGTAGGTAAAGACTCTCAAATTATTTCTAAATCTTCAATCTCATCATTGTTTTCTAAAACAGGGTTCAAAGTATTTGCACAATGCAAGAGGATTAAGTCTCTCAAAATACACCTTTTGGTAGGCCCCTGTTTCTCTTTGAAGAAAAAAGGAAGAGGTAAGTTTGATAAAATAAGCAATAAATCCAAAATCCAAAGAGGGAAGTTGGGATTGGAAGTCAGGATATTGCAAATCTCCTGGCAGAAAGGTTTCATCCAACTCAATGACAGTTTCAGGTAGGCTGTTTAATTCCTGGTTGATGGAAGTGTTTGTTTTCTGGGGGTGCAAGGTCCAAAGGTTAATTACTCCTTCTTGCCAACTCACATCCGGATTTGAGTAGACAAGGAAGTCATGGCCCAGAATGGTATTGTCCATTCCAGGGATATTCAAGATAAATAAATCCCATTGAAAGCTGGGGAAATTGGAAAATGAAAATTTCCTTTTTGCCTTATGGGTAACCCAATGAGATGGTTTGTTTGCACTACTTACTAGATAGATGGGGAATTTTTCTACCTTGGAATGTGTAAGATTTTTAGAGGTGGCAAAATCTGAAAATGCTGCACTAATTAAAGAAACATTATCTCTGGAATCAATTACAACTTGGTAAGGAGTTTTGTTGGAATGGAAAAGTACAAATCTTGAACTTGGAGCACCCAGAAACTTTCAAGTGCAAAGATTGACTTGCTGTTTAGATAATGGGTAGTTTCCCTTGCAAGTATCCAAAGAACTACCAGCTATTTTTTTTGAAAGCTTAGCTGCTTCATGCGCTAGCAGCTTTGTACAACTATTGACATCATGACCACCTCCACAATACATACACAACCCTGCCTTTTCCCTCCTTAACATTTTCTTGTTCTTCAGAATCCCAGTTTCTGTGTCCAGGAAATTTGGAGTTTTGGTGGCCGTCTTCCCTTTTGGGTTGGAGTTCAAATTTGAGGTTGATTTGCTTTGCTTTGTATTTTTATGTTGTTGTTTCAAAGAGTCATCTTCCTTTGTGGCCAAGGTGGACTGTACGTCATTTTTTTGTTGCAAGCTGTTCTTGCTTTTTTAGCCATTCTCAAGCTTGATCACCCAGTCTATTAGCCACTGAAGGGAGGTTGTCTTATGTCCCCCAACTGTGAGCTGCTTGATCAAGCGTGCCAGTAAACCCTTTTGGAAATGGAAGAGGAGTGCAGCTTTGTTCCACTGGATGTGGGACTGCAGAATTTGTAATTGAGAGATGTAGATAGAATCCCTACTATTTTCCTTCATCACCAAGCTATTTAATTTGTACTTGGTGTTGCAAACTTCATTGGGGTTTCCAAACAAGGTGAAAAGTTGTTTCTCAAATTTGTTCCAGTTCTTGAGTATAAATGTGGGGCTAGGATTGTCTAATCATTTGAGGTACAGTTTAAACCATTTCAAGGCTCTACCTTCTATGAAGGAAGAGGCATAAATGACTTTTTGACGGTTGGAAGGGAATTTGTTGGGATCATTGGAGAAGATGATTTTGCACAACTGTAGGTAGGAAAGGAGCTTATGTGGATGCTCCCCATTGAAGTGGCCAGGCTGCTTTATTCCTGGAGTGCTTGAACTAGGCCGCAAGGTAAGTTTGTTGAGAGCTTTGACCAAAATAGAGATAGCCTCCTGAGCTTCCAACTTGGGAGCATTTTGGCCAGGCCTTTTCCTACCACAATTCAAGGTTTCATTGGAGGAGTGGTCCAAATCTTTGAGTTTCTCAAGGGGATCCTCCAGAGCTTCAAATGTGAGTCTTTTGGCTAAGGGTTCATCAAGTGGTTCAACTAAAGGGGATTTAGAAGAGGGAACAGGATCTAAGGTTTGTCTGGCCCAAGAAATTCCGGATCTCCCTACCCTGTTGATATCATCATTGTAAGGGGTTAGGGAAGCGTTTGCGGTTGAGCAAGTACGTTAATTTGTAAAAAATGATGTCTAAAATACATTGGAAGTCTATAATAGATGAGTTGAGTTAGTTAATTTACTGTCACACAACCGCCCCACGTACTGGAGAGGATCTTCAGGCAATCGTGAGTGCAAGGGAGAAAGCTAAGTGCAAGGACAAGTGCAAGGTAGCATTGTGCTAACTGCAAGATATGATTGATGGCAAGTAGCAAGAGAGATGGAGTTGTTACATAGAGATGAAACTAAGGCAAGGCCCAATTTGATAGTCTTTTCTTAGCAAAGCATAGAATGTATGAAATTAAATAACTGAGGAAACAATCTGCAGGCAAGGAGTGAGTCCTTATAAGGTAATTCAGAGTGACTAGATAAAACCTGATGGAAAGTCTTCTACAGCTAGAGAGTGTGATTCAATGGATGACAGGAACGGAACAGGAGGATAAAATTTATCTCTTGAGCCATAGCGTGGGTGAAAGAAAAGAGGACCATGCAAGTATGTACCCTAGTAAATGTGATGCATGAAGGAATGACATGAGATGAAACTGAAAATTAACAAAAGTAGTAATGGAGGTGACAATGCAGGGAAGGGTGCAGGTCCAAAGATGGAACTATACAATTGATTTGGTTTGTTGATTGTGCAAGCTAAAAGAGTATCATAACCAAGAATGGAAGTCAAAGGGCTGAGATACCCAAGGAGAGATGGATAAATGTTCAAATGGATGGTTGACCAACTGCAAGGTGTTGCAAGTATAGATTGAGTCACCAAGATTGGAAGGTTATTGCACAAGCCAGAGGTAGTAAGTGGATCACACTATTGACGGTTTGCATTACTGTTTGTCATTCTTAAGACTGAGGGAGATGGTACTGATGAGAAGGGATATAAAAAAGTGAGGAAAAAATAGCCCTTAACTCTGGAGCATGACATAAACCAGGACCACTATTTTGATTTCAATTAGAGCAACAAATCAATTAATAAAAAAAAAATTTGATGAATAAAAGATGAATAAAATGATGGAGATTAATGACCAAAAGATACTTGGATAGTTGAAAGTAGAATCAGCACATCAAAAGTTGAGGAATGATTGGGATTTGATTATACAAAGCATTGATACTGTTGATAGAGGTTATAATAATCAGAATGATGGTACTTGTGCATCTTGATTGGAATTATACTTTGCTCATAGTTCCCAATGGCCATAAAAGAAACCTTGAGACCCTTTGAGGATTGAGATGATGATGAATCTGAGATCAGGAGATGGTTAGTCTGGGGTTCTTGGGTGAGCTGGTTAAAAATAAATGTTGAAAGTTTAAGCATCCTTTGTGGCTTGAACTGTGTAAAATTGATTTCTGAGAAGGATCATTGTGAGAGAGAAATGATTATTGGATTACTTGAGTAAAATTTCAAAAAATGACCAGGAGTTTGATGGCCTCTCGAATGAGAGGTGGAAGAGATGAATGGAGCTTGCTAATGTTTGGAATGAAAGACTTGCATGGGTTCCACAGTTCTCTGTATTTATTTTTCCACAATGGAAGTATTTTCACACAACCCATCCATGCAGTGTACTTTGGTAAAGAGGCACATACAGAGGATTCTCTCTCATTATTAATTTCAACAAAAAGGTTCTGCAAATGGAAGGTAAAACACATGGAAAGCATTAGCTATTATCTCATGGTGTGGATATTTGTAATTCTATTGGCCAGGATTTGTTTGAGTAGATACAAAAGGGGTGTGGATTGAAAAATGTGGGAAAAAAAGAGGCCAAAAAAAAATAGGGACAGAAAATTAAGAAAAAAGAGGAGGAATGTATGAGGTAAACCATTTCTGAGATGGTGGTAAAGAGAAATTTGAGGGGACTGGGGACAGCAGGTAGGTTATGTAGACAAATATGGGAGAATTCACTATGAAAGCAATGAGTAAGGTGTTGGATATGACAAGGAAACTTGATATCAGATCTGACTTAAAAAATGAAGTAAATCAGTTGAACTGAAAGTCATGTTTGATGGAGGATGGCAAAAGATGTCAGAATTTTGATCTACTAGTAGTGTTGCCTGAATCTTGAGTGCAACCAGTCCTGTAGTCCTCCATGTTTTGGGGTCTCTGATGACCTAGTATTGAATGTCTCCTATTCATTTCTATTACCTTGTTCAACCACTTGTCAGCCTCCGTTGTACCTAGCTTATTTAAGTCAGCTGAACCACAAGTGAATGAACCACATCTGTTCTTCCCTACACTGAACCGGAGTGCCCCCTTGACTCCCAAGATCTGCTCCTCTTGGCATCACAAGATCTTTCCTCACCTCCTCTTAAGTATTTCAACTGGAGCCTTGAACTCAAAATCTCTCAAAAGAAGGCTATGGGAAGCACCTGTCCATATAGTCAAATAAGTTTCAAATTTGTCAGAGGGCCACAAATAGATGTGGGAAAGTCACAAGGAAGGAGTAGGAAGGGAGTGGGTATGGAGGAGAGTTCTTCAATGTTGTATCTAATCCTGAAGGAGGGGTGCCTTGAGGGAGAAGGAGGAATTTTCTGAACCTTTTAAAAGTAACCAAGGATTTGACATTCTGAAGTGACAAAGTTAACCAAGCATTTTTGATGTCTATTATGAGTTTTTAATCTAAATCATCTTGCAGAGAATTCCTGTCCTGCAAACACAAATTCTTTCTTTTCTTATTTGCCATCTGCAGAAGATTTAGACCAGCTTCAGTGGTAAAAATAATAGTTTCTGCCACTTTGGAGTGGTTCTGGCTGAATGATTCACCCTCTCTGGTTTCTTGCACCAAAGCAGAAATGAATCCTGAGGGTAACAGGGCTGGTTATATAGGTAGTAAGGAAAGATGGGATGGCTATACAAGGTTTGAATGTATTGTTCCATGGTGACCAGAATTGGATTGAAGTGGAAGCTAAATTCAAATTCCAGAGCTAACCATAAATGGAAAGTGCAAGAGGAACAGAGCCCCAAGGGCCAAGTTTATTGGAACTAGTTGTATATGGTACTGCAAAGTGAAATTTGCTCATCAGCACTGACTCAGCTTTCTGGAGAAGGATGACCCCTTGCTTTAACACCAAAAGCAGTAAGTGGAATTCACTCAATGTTTAGCGTGCTTTTGGTATCATGCTATTTCACTGAGGTAGATTATACTGAGGAGAGGGGATATGTTGAAGTGTGATCTAACAATAACCCTTGAGTTTGTAAGAGAGAATCCTTAAAAGAGAGTCCTGACATCAATCTCTACGGAGATAGCTCCTTGCAATCAAGCTTTGGTTCTAGAAGAACTCTCCTAGACACGTGTCTAGTTCTAGTGCCACCTTCCCTCCAGGAATTCAGTGACGGGTCAATACGTGACCCCTTACACAGACTCCATACATTTGAGAAGATCCTTTCATGACACAATGGACCTCCCAGTCCTAAGTGACGTCCAGACGAACGTTGAATTCACCAGCCTGGACTCACCTAATTCATGATGAATGGTATGAGTCAGTCATGCAAGATTGATCAGTATTCATCCATTCTTCTAGACTAGGCTAGGCTAGGCTATGATTTTTTATTTTCTCATCATCCTTGAGATCGTCACTGGAGGAGGACTATTCTCTAATCACTAGTGGTCTCAATCCATCCAATCAACAGGTCAACCTTGCCCCCCCCCCCCCCACTCTGGTCCAAGCTCATCGTCACCGATTGTCAAAGATGCATCCGGGCACTCCGATCGATAATGAGAAATCCGGTTCAGGGGCTTTACCATTCTTCGTCCAATCGCACTTGAAGGCCGGTTCAAGCAAGGGAGTCCGGGCAATCCTGGGATTTTTGATCAAAATTAAGGATCAAGTGAGCCTTTGAGCGTGGGGTATCGCTTCCGGGTTAGTACAGAGCACCACTCTTGCACACCAGTTCAATGGTACCTAATTAATCGCAAGTTCTGCTCTATTTGGAGCTCCCAATAGCTTGAACAACTCTCCGCGAGTTGGCTGAGCATCAACTAATCATTCCTTTCAAACTTTTTTTTCGTCTTTGCCTTTCTTTCTTGGTTGGTCTGTGACCTATGAGCATGGGTGCGTGTGTTGGCCAAAAATGTTGTTCTGCATCCATATGAAACTTTTCTACCTCGTCCGTTTTCTCCAAAGTAAGCAAAGTACAAGCAATAATCAACTGAACACGATGGTCTTAGATCGGTTCTTTATTCATACAAACTGGATTCACGGGTCCATTCACGTGATCCCCCGAGGGGTGGAATTTGGTATGCAAAAGTCCCCCAAAAAAATCGAGCAAAAATGAGGCATGGAAATAGAAAAGAATGAACGGGGTATGAGTAAGAAGGGGAGGCATAGGATGGGCATAGAAAAGTTTCGAAGAGAAAGCATAGGTGAGACATCAGTCACAGAAATCAGCGATGCGCTAACTAATCACAAAAAAAATTCAAGGGGAGCAAAAGGGGGTGTGTGGTGAGCGAATGTGAAACGGAACAAAAAAAAGCCAACCTGAGTTAGATAGGATTCAGCTACAATTCTTGCCCGCGCATTCAGACTCAATTTCATTTCGCTGATTTCTCGATCAACATCTTCCATAAACCTTTGCGAATCAAACATCAAAGAAGCAGAAGAGAGAGGGGGTGAAGGGGGGGGGGGGACGAGTGAGTTGGCTTGATTCAAGCAAATCGACATATCGAACGTAGGGTGGGACACGAGAAGGTTCGGGAGATGATAACGAGATGGGATGACCCAACTGGATAATAAAATCGACGACTTTCATTCGGATCATCGATTCGATGTTACGCGAGGTGATCAAAAAACTTATATCGAACCCCTTGATCGGTTTCCTTCTTAAGATGATAAAATTCTCCGCTCGAAGGCTTAAGAATCTCGTCACCCCCCTGGCTCTGGGAAGCTCGACCAACAGAGGGACAAGAAAAAAAAAACCCCCGCCGACCCCCGAAAGGATAGGAGCCATGAGTATCATCTTGGTGCGGATCGGCTCGAAATGGGTTGGAGGAGCGAGTAGTCCAAAGATGGTTGAGGGGGATCTCATCGGTCGATGACGAGGTCGTACTTACAGGATTTGTTCAATATCATCAGCCTGTTTGATCTTGATGCTCAATCTGATCGAGTTGATCGAGGGTTCGATCAAAACGTATTCAGATGGAGTACGGGAGATGTAGAGTGGCGTTAAGAGGACTTCTGGAGTTTTCCTAATAAGAACATTCCACATGAAATCATCGTCATGGTCAGAGGGGTATGGATTGGGACATCTGGATGGGTTGGTAGACGACGATCCAAGAGTCGAGGTAGTCCTTGGGTCGGACTAGTGGCGCTGACTCATGCTTTGTGGGCTACAATCGATTCAACTCTCCGCCTCTCTATTTTTGTACCTTCTTTTTCTTTTTTTGTTTTTGGTATGTACCGGATGAATCATGATGGGCTAGTGGGTTCAAGAAGAAGGATCATATTCGATTTGATGAGAGACTGACCGAGCCTCGATCTCAGGTCGATTGTGCCTTTCGACAACCTGGACGGAAGATTTGGGAGGTATCAGGTTTGAAGCTTGAAGCTTATATCTATGGATCATGGGCCGGATTTACTTGAGAGGCAAAGTCTTCTAACGTCAACGCGGCCGTCAAGGTTGCTCTGACGCAAGCCAGGTAGGGACGAAGAGTGTTCGACTAAACCCAGTGAGGAGATCAGGACCGATAGCGGTAAGATCGAAGTGATGATGGTGATGATGATTGGATTCCCTCATGGGTGTCGTCCGATTTGAGAGTCAGGCGAGGTGGTCAAAACATTCAGTCAGTGTGGATGGATATGGATAGGAATTTAATTGGAGGGATGAAATGATGGATCGAATGAGATCGAGAAGATGTTTAGAATTGACTGACCATGATAACATTCAATTACGAAACAAGCCTAGTTCGGTGGTCCTCAACTTGCTGACTCGGCAAACTCGGCTGATGACTGGCGCAGGCGCTGGCTGCAGGCAGGTTGGAGGTCGACCCGGAGGAGGGGGTCCCCGGGGGGGGGAGTCGGTGGGTAAACGATGAACGTGGGCTCTGCAGGGGTGGTGGTCGATCGACTACTTCGACTCCACCGGTCATCATTTTTCTTGAGCTCAGAACTGAAATCAATGGACTAGGGCGACAAGAGAGATGATCTCAGAGTTCTTTTGCTCGTATCAAGATGATACCATAAGGATTATCTTATATTTCTATTTACATCTTCTCGTGTTATAGTTGATGTTGTAGCTTACCCAGTGCGACAAGATAATTATTTATGTTAGAATAGAGTATTGCCACCAAATTTGGGGACTGATCGGGATATGATGATTTGGATTAGGAATGAAAAATTTGGGGCCTGTTTGGAAGCTGATTCATAAATTTCAAATTAAAACAGGTATCAAAAATTTGGGGGCTGTATGAAATTTGATTTTTAAATTTCAAATTAAATCAGGGTCAAGTCAAAAAATACATGTCATTTTTGATTGTCAGTTGAATCAGGATTAAGCTAGAAGATAAATTTCAATCTATTGATATAGGCGGAATTGAAACACAATATACCATTTAGATCAATAAGTTTCTGGATGTTTAGCATTTAGAAACTCATTGTAAAAATGTTAGTTCCCCCAAATTTGTGGAATGGATTGGATAAAAAAAATGACATGAGAAATGGGATATTGTTTAAATGATTTTAATCAAGTGCCAAATCTGGGGAATGGATTAAAAAAAATGGCCCTGGTGTATTCCCCCCCAGATTTGGGAAATGAATTGAATGAAAAAATTTGAGATGAAAAAATGTGATATTTTTCAAATAATTCTAATCAAGTTGGAAATCTGGGCAATTGATTACATAGGGTGTATCAGAGTTAGAAAACCCATCATTTTTTTAATGGAAGGTTTCAACCCAAATCTGCCATTTCAAATCCACCATTAAAAAATGAAAAACCCCACTTATTTCACAAGGGGGGTGTCAGACTTACCGCAAAAAAAGTGGGTTTTTTCCAACATAGTATATAAAGTCAAGAGTAAAACAGGTCACCATATCCTATGGCATTGTTGCTCCACCATCTCCAAGCCCAAATTCCACTATCATTCCTTGTCACTTAATCCCTGGGGATCCAAAAACTCTAGAAATTTTCAAGCCCAACTCATCACTTCAAAACTTAGAGATTAGCTCTGTGTCTGGAGAAATCAAGCCAGGTATTTTTTTGTCATATTCTACAAGGCAAAACTTGCCTCGTTGTTACTTGGAAGTTGCTAAAATTATTCAATTTCTTCCTGGTTAATTTTCTTTGACATAGATGAGCCCATCAAGAAAACTGGAGCGTATTTAAGCCTCAAATAGAAAAGATTTGGGAATGAAACATGCCTGGCAGTATAGCATTGAAAATAATGAAAGATGGGATAAAAAACTGGAGAAGTAAGTGAGTAGAGTGAATCATGAACTGACTGGTTTGCATCCAATTGTGTATCATCCAAATTACCAATTCAAATCAATCCCCCATTAATGCTTCACCTTGATTGAGCATCTATCATCACTGAATTATCGCAAACTTTTTTTTATTTGCTCATTGAATTAAATTAGACTAAAAAAATTATGCCAGGAGAAAGTACAAGAAAGATATCAATCATCTAAAACCCAATCTTTTCAGATACAAAAAACAACCAGCCGCTGCCACAAGATCAGGAAACACAAGCTCATCAGTAGGCAATATTTCCTCATCTACTTCCATCATCCAGAAAGCAGCTTTGGAGAACCTGCAAAGAAACATGGAAAGCTTGGTTTATGCAGACCATTTTACCACTGAAGAATCTGTGGACTGTGTTTTAGTAAATCTTTATCTTGAGTACGTCTTGTAATGACTTCTTCCTTGATTTTGAAACTCAAAAAAAGTGTGTATAGACAGGGAAATGGGTTAAACTGCTGCTAGGTCATCCTAGTTGGCATGTGTAATCCCCTGTACACAGTATATGGTACGTTACAATACCCCACAAGCTAATTCAACAACAACAGAGGTGGATTGGACTGGAAATTGAGAGTACCCATGAAATGCCTTTTTCAAGATGTTACTACCCAAAAGACAATTTTAACTTAAAAATTTCACACACATTTCACCACTTGGACAGAGGGAACCTTTGGTGATTTTTTAGGAGGTTTCTGCCACCAAGGCAAGGATAATAAAAGCCACAGGGAGGAGTTTCCCACAAGTTTCCACAAGTGGATGGCAGTCTGGAAGTGTTGGAAGTGCAACTTGAACTGGGGTGCATAGGTAACACTGGGCTCATAACCTTTAAAGACAGGGGAAAAGGGTTAACCCTCCGCCAGGCCATCCTAGATGGCATGTGTACTCCCCAGTACTCAGTATATGGGTACTTTACAGAGTGTCTTTCTTAAAATTCTTCAACCTTTAAGTCTCAATAAAAGGAGAAAACAATCTTGAATTAGGAAAGAAGAATATTGTCAAATCACATACATAAATTTGAGTTATCCCCATTTCAGTCAACATCATACAGAGATATGCAAACTGTATTTATGGTCAAGATTTTAAGGACAAAAATAAGGCTTTCAACTAAAAAGTAAGTCATTGGTGCACCAGTGATTCAATTCTTTCATGATGATGATTTCTAAGGTTTGTATCCTTTGTTCAAAACAGATTGGGTATTTTTACAACAAGTACACCAAGGAAATCAGAGAAAACATCAAGCAAGGAAGAGTTCTTTAGATTTTTGTTGTATCTTATTCTATGATTACATATCTATTACTCATGCTGTACTTTAATTTGAGCTTGTGCAGAAATAGTATACCCATACCATGCATTCTGTAAACTCCCCTGCTCTGTCTTAATTTCTCTTCTTTTTTGTGCACCAACTATGCATAAGGTTTCTGTAATTTGTTTTGGGAAAAATTGAAGGAAAAGGGATTGAATTTTCAGCTAACTCCAGGAAAACTGCCCTTTGGGACATCACAGCTAGAGGTGCCCCCACTCAAAATTGATCTCACCAGGCCCTTCCTCCACTATTTGCACCCTCCAGTTTGAAATCAATCTAAGTATGGTTACAAAGGTTTTGTACGATCATTTCTACTTGAAAGACACCAAAAATTTGTAGTACTCACTCCAAAGAACCTTGCTGTATGACAGTGCATACATATAGAAAGTCGAGAAAACACTCAGGATCTCAATCAAAACAAATTTTGAAATAAGAAATAATAATTAGATAAGAAAGAAGGAATCTTGAATAGAGCTTGACAAAGGTCACAGCATCTTGTTAAAAGAATTGATGCAAGTCTCATTTAATGGTTATCATTAAGATATCCATTGGAAAGTCCAAAGATTATTTCTCAAAAATATCCTCCCAATGAAAAATCGCCTTTTGATCAATTGAAATCCTGTGTGACAGCAGCCCTCCTTAAGTAAAAAAGAGCATATGTACCAGCAATTGGGTGACACAATCCTCTAACCCTCAAAAAGATCATGGAATCCCCAGAAGGTATTCCTAAAGCTTAATGCTTTCAAGAATTATTGTAAAGAAAAATGTTATTCTTTGAATCCCATTCAAGATCCTTTGAATGATCCAGTTAAATTTGTTTTCAGAATCATTCAAATCTCTGCTGTTTGATTGATTTTCAATCTTAAAAAAACACCCCTCAACTCTTGTTTATTGGATGAGGTGATAACTCCAGCATTCATTTAGCATGCCATGCTGAAGCAATGAGATGAGGAAAGGGATGAGTGAAAAGAAAGAAATAAAGAATGAAATTTTAGAATTTATTGAGAAACAAAACAATAGAAGCTGTGAATGTCCAGCAGAAAAACGGATGATGAGATGTGCACAAACGCTCTCAACTAAGAGCAGTGACAGGAGTATGGAAAACTCAATGAAATGGGACTAAGGGATGAAGAAGGAATAGAATGGAATAATTGGATTATGATGAAAAGAAATGAAGACATCCAATAGGAATAGCAAGTTGGAAAAGTTTTTTCACAGGTAGAAAATTTGATGCTGTTGAACCTTTTTGTTAGGATAGGAGACCAGTTGTGGTAGCTTTGGTTCAAGAATGGCAAGGGTAGGTTGCAGAAATAAGAAAGGAAAAGTTGTGCTTAGATAAGAGTTAATAAATAGTTTTAGATATTCAGGATGATGCAATTAAGAATAATAAAGGGAGATTGGAAGTGATGATTGTGAGCATAGTGCATACTGGTGGTCCCCTTTTGTAGTCACAACTGGTTGTCCCTACAAGACTACCTCAAGGAATTTGGACTGGTGCTCCTATGTGGAAGAAGATGAATTGGAGTTTGTCCTGATGGCTTAAGCTTTGGAATGGTCCAGAATGATTAGCAAGAGATGAGCAGTTAGAAATGAAGAGTTGTTATGGAACTTGACAAGGAGTTCATCTTACCACACATCTATTCTGTGAAAGTTGTACCCAATGACTTGCACCTTCTTCAAAACTGCGCTGGAGTTTACTGGTTTGGTTTTTGCCTTGTGGTTAGCAGTCTCATTTTCCTTGTTTCAACCAAAAAGAGGAGACAATTAGAACAAGTCCAGTGGTAAGATGGAATGTAGAGGCAGGATAGTGCTGAGGTGGATTGGATGGATGAGGGGAATTTTTGTAGTGGTTTTAGGAGTATGGTTGAGGTGGGATAGCTCACAATGAGATTTGTTTAATTTTAGTTGATGCAGGTTGATTGTGAGCCTTTAAGAATGGTGAATGAGATGAGAGCTGAGGGGGAAAAATCAACCATCTCTGGGTTTGTTGGAGTTAAGAATTGGTGTGTATGGTGGATGATGTGTTGAGGTGTGGATAGATTTTTTTGCATGTTGATGGGTAGCAATGCATAAATGGTGGGTTTGATTTTTGAATTCCACCATTTTGATGAAACACGCCATTTCAAAAGAAACCAGTTAGGGTATGGTATGTGCATTTTAGAAACCTGCCATTAAAATGGCAGGTTTGGTAAAAAAAAGGTGGGTTTCTAATATCAGGTTTTCTGACTCTGATGTTCCCTAGGAGGGTGAAAAGATAATTATTTATGTTAGATTTCTTTTCCTTGTATCAAGATGATAAAATTGGTATTATCTTGTATCTTTTTGTTTTTGTTTTTGTAAGCAATAAGAAGCAAGACTCTAGAAGTAGAAAATGAAAGAAATTAAAAAAAGAATGAAAAAAAAATGAAAAAACTGAGAAAAAAAGCATCCAAATAAAAAAATCCAAATCTTAATATTCTTCTGTTTATTTATATTAATTATTCTGTGGGCCATAACACCAGCCCCTGCTCAAAAAGGCCCCAAACTGTACCACCACAAAAAAAGTGATGGCACTTGCTAGCAAATGCCATCAAGGTAGCTCTTCTTGAAGCTCTCTCAAATAGCTTGTTGAAGCTTTTTTCATGCTCTAAAAAGTTTTTGGTGCAGATTCAGTTTGCATAATTTAAAGTGACTGTGCATTGCACCACCATTTCACCACAAAAAAAACTCATGGCACTTGCTAGCAAGTGCCATCAAGAAAGCTCTGGTTGAAGCTCTCTACAATCTCTAGTTGAAGGTATGTTGATGCCCCAAAGTTTTTTGGTGCATAATGCAAAGTGACTGCGCTTTGGAGCTTGGATAACTCTTGACCTGAGCTTGGAAAGAGCTTGACCTGAGCTTGGTCATAAATTGTGCAGGAGCTCCTTGATGGAAATTGCTAGCAAGTGACATGCAGATTTCTGTGGTGTTGGATATTGGATAAATGTTGACCTGAGATTGGTCAGAGCTTTACCTGAGCTTGGTCATAAAACGGGCATGAGCTCTTTGATGGCACTTTCTAGCAAGTGAAATGCAGATTTATGTGGTTTTTAGTGAAGGAAAATAATAAAAATGAGAATTAAAAAGGAAAGAAAGATTGGAACATTACCAGAGCACAAAGTTACAAGGGAATGATGGAGAGAAATAGAAGGGGTGGAAGGCACAAGGGAAGGAAAGTTAAGAAGACAGTTGAAAGCATTTGGGAGGGAAAAAAAAGACAAAGGGGAGAGGAGAGAAAGAAAGAAAGAGGGGTAAAAACAAAATTATTGAATTCAAGATGTGCAAACAGCATGTAGGATGAGGGCCCCATGGGAATGCAAGTTCTGTAGCAGACACATGGACTTTTTCATGTAGTAACCAAGCTGTTTTTTGGTGTTTACCCATTTAATCGTGACACGCCCATTATTGATCTGTTTGTTGATATAGAAGAAGTCCTGCTGTAAGTGCCTTGTTCTCTTTTTAGAAGTATTTTCCCTGGCTATCTTCATGGCTAATTTTTTATCACATATTAGAGTCAGCCTGATTTCTCTGCTCCCCAGAAAATGTTGAAGAAGCTCCTTGATCCATACTCCCTGCCATGTTTCCAAAATCAGGGCCATTATTCCGCATGGCAGGTTGATTTCAATACAAAGGTCTGTCTCTTGCTTGCCCACAAATTTGGGAATCCTAGAAGCATGATCAGTAAGCCCTGTGTTACCCGTGCAAATCCCCCACCCCAGCTTGCATCTAACCAGACTTGGAGCAGTTAATTGCTTTCATTTGGAACAATATGTAGCTTCAGGACCTCTGTTTACCTTATGTACCCCAGGAGGTGATACAGGGCGTTCAAATGTCTCTTTGTGGGGGATTTGGAAAAAAAAGATACAAAACCAACTCCATGATTCAAGTCTGGCTGTGAAGTAGTTGATTGAGGCTATAAGTATACAGGTCCTTCTGCAGAGGAATGTTGGGGTAAATTTTTAAAGACTGGGGGTTTTTGGTGACCTAAGTTTTTTGTTTTGTTTTGGGAAATGTGGTCTGTTCTCTTTTTTTAGGTTTATGCAGTCTGTTTTCTATTTTTTTTTATATCAGGGGTTGGGTGGGGGGTTACAAGGATTCTTTTCTGGAGCATTTCAAGAATCAGTGATTTATTTTATTTTACTTCTGTTACAGACAACGTTGTATTATTGAAATGGGGCTAGGAGTAAGATTATTTTTATTGCAAAAACACACACACACACACACACACACACACACACACACACACACACACACACACACACACACACACACACACACACACACACACACACACACACACACACACACACACACACACAATCTAATAGCTCAGTATTGAATATCTTCCCTTCATTGTTATTGTTACCTGCCAACCACTTTTCAGCCCTATTTTACTTAGTCTACTCAATTCTGAAGCTTGAAAAGGGAAATGAATCATCTGTTCTGTCTGAATTTGAAACAGAGTGCCCCCATATGACTCCCAGATCTGCTCCTCTTAGTATTATAATATTCCAATCCTCATCCTCTCAAGTCTTTCAATCAGATTTTTTAACTCAAGGGAAATCTTCAATTCAAAACCCCAGGGTCACAAATTGGTGTGAATTGCTATTCATGACCTATATGCATTGTTAACAGAAAATCACAACTCAAAATGGAGCCAGCAAAACTGCTTAAAACTTGCACATCCAATGGGGGGTTGCAAATTGCTTACCACAACTCAAAAAGGGTTGAAATTGGGGATTTTCAACCCCCTGGGGATGTGAAAGTTGTGAGCAGGGTTGTGCGTGTTTTCCTGGCCCATTTGGGATTAAATAGCCCCAAGTAGAACATTGGAGGGGGGAATTGGGGTACCTAGGCACCCCTGGACCACATTTGAGTGACCTCAACCCAGATTTGAGGATGTGACATACTATGTGGGACTTTTTGACCACAAAAAGAAACTTGGAAATCAAACATTCTGCCTATTGGAAAAACAGAGTCTTGTCACAAAACAACACACACCTGTTGGATAATCTTTCTCTCAACTCAAAATTGAGTACACTTTGGAGTTTTTGGAAACAGTTTGATCAAATAATAAATTGATTTGGGTTATTTTGGGATTATGGGAACAATGGCAACCCTGAGCCCCCCTGGTTTAAACATGGTTAAATGAAAAGACTGAATTGAAAGTTTTCTTAAAAAAGCTTTTGATTCTAGGGATTTGGGTAGGGAGTTGGAAAAGAAAACATTGGAAGCCCCAATTGCATCCTAATCTAGGGTTACAATTGAGGAAAAATATTCTTTTTCACAACTAGAATCAAATCAAGGTGGTGGGTCACATTTGATATGCCATCTGACTGAGAATAATTTGGCTTGATCAATACTAGCATAACCATGGGGGTTGCAACTATGTAAATATGAAACTAAGAGGTTCCAGAACCCCTTGATCCTCCTCCTGTGAGAACCTTTCCTAGTAGGGAAGAAGGAGAGATTTATTTTCAAAAATGGGAAGCCAGCCGTGGCTATGAATTGACAACATTTAATTCAAAAAAGGAAAAATATGTTGACCTAGCATGCAACAGATTTGGAGTTTATGAAGTTCTGTGCCTCACCAAATGGAAAAGGCAAAATCAAACAAGAAAGCTTGGCTTTCAATTCATGATCTGTGCATATTGCACAGTAGCAGATCACACATGGAATCTCTCAATTAGAAATGACTAACACAATCATCAACCATCTGAAAACCCCTCAGTGCATCCTCAATTGAGGAGAATCTCTGGTGTAGCCTTGGATCAACTGAAGGAAGGAATGAAAGATGGTCTCAATAAAAGTAAAATCAAAAGGAAATTGAGAAAGATTGATGGTGGAGAATAAATTGACAATAGAAAAATCTTTAACACTAAGCGCAAGGTAAAGTTAGCAGAACTGAATGAGAAAGGTGTTATGGGAATTCTATTAGAAATTCTCCAGGAAAAAAAGTCTGTTCCCAGGTATAACTTTGGTGGAGAGGGTCCCTTGGAGGCCCTGTTCTTGGCTCATCCTGAGTCTATAAAACTTTTCAAAAAAAACCATCATATTGATTTGTTGGATTGTACTTATAAAAAAAATAGGTACAACATCCCTCTATTGCATGTTTTAGGAATTACAGCCAACAGGAAAACTTTAAAAAGGATTTTTTTTATAACAAAAGAAGCATATGAGTTCTACATTTGAGAATTGTATGAATTAAATTATTTGGATTATGATCCCAAGAGGCTTCCCAAAGGTTTTGTCACAGACTGTGAAAAATATCTGATTTGTGCTATTGAACATAGTTCCCCTGAGTCATCCAGACAGTTTTGCTCCTGGCAAATGTCTAAAAATATTCAAGAAAATTTTAAAGTTTTCTTCACTACTGACAATGAAGGATGGAAAATTTTTATGACCCTGTGGGAAAATTGTGGGTCCTCCAAAACCAAGCGGGAGGCAGAAGTCAATGATTCAAAACTCAGATTAGGCCAATTTATTGGTTCTTCTCTTCATCTCTGCTGGGAATGGTTATGTTGAAACTTGTATACAGTGTTTCTTGAAAGACTGTGAGGATGTGCTCAAGTATATGGAAAAGAAAATTTTACCTATCAAAGAGATGTTGTGGTCAACCAAACCTTATCTGTAGCCATGAGGCCCAATTTTCTTGTATAAATATAATAAAAATCATTAAATTAGCCTCAGAAATGGATTCTAAACCAAAAAAACCCATATTAACCCAGCCAAACTACCCCTCTATCTCTCATGGTTTAGAAGATACAGCCAAAATCAGTTGGGGACAGATCATATCACACCCTGGTATCAAAAACCAGTGAAAGGCCATATGGGTAAACTTGGGATCCCTAAACAAATAAAAGTGACATCTCACCACAACACCTCAACCACACATACAACCAATCACCTCACCTGGTTACTCAGAACCATAATCAGGACCTTTTAGTACCAAACAACCCCAGCTACCACACAGCAATTTATGCAGGCAGCCAGGATGTTGTAGTTCAAAAAAACCCCAGCTAAAACATAGCAATTTATGCAGGCAGCCAGGATCTTTTAGTACCAAACAACCCCAGCTACCACCCAGCAATTTATGCAGTCGGAACAATGTGTAACCAAACAACCACCAGTACAAGGCAACACAGGACTACCAAGAAATATATGCAGGCAGTATGGAGCATATGTAACCAAACAACCACCAGTAAAAGGCATAAAAGAACTACCTAGAAATATATGCAGGCAGCTAGGATCATGCATACCCAAACCAACCACCAGTACAAGTTCACCAAAGCACCAAATCAACCCAGAACTACACAGTAATTTATGCAGGGCTGTGCATGCATGAAACCCCTGTACAACCTCTTTCAAACCAGCAGAAACGCCTCATGTAACTGTAAAAGATTTTTACAACCAGAAGAAATGCCGCATGTAACTTTATTGAATTTTAACAACCAGCAGAAATGCCTCATGTACCTGTATCCCACTGTTCCCCACCAGGACAGGGAAAACCTCAGGGGTAGCCTTGAGCACCCCTGGGGGCAGGATTTTTCCATTTAAGGAGGGCCTGTTTTCCCTATCAAGGTTTTATCCCCCACTTTCATCCAAATCCATCAACCCAACTCATCCCACCCCACTCATCCCACCCCACTCATCACCATCTCATCAGCCATTCACCAACCAACCATCTGTGGGCCTACCCAGATATAAAAAAAAAGGAGATTTTCAGTGTACCAATAAAGCAAAAAGGAAATCAAAAGCCAATTTTAACCTCATCAACCATTGAAACCACCCCATTAGGTGCTTTGAATAAGGGTTCTTCTGTGAACTGAACTATTCAGAACAAAATTAAAGGAAACCACCCATCACTCAATAATTACCCTTACAAAGAAAGAGAGCACAACAAAAAGGGACTACCAACCTTTTTTTCCTCTACCCATCCCCCTGTGGGTAAACCCATCCTTGGGTCTTCTCCTGAACCACCCCTTTGATAAAAACCTTGAAACCTTTAAAATTTTGGTATTGGTTAATATCACACATATCTGATAAACCACTAACCAATCAACCAAGACATCTGGTCCATTCTTCAACAAACCCTACCAATAAAAGTTAAATAACCAATCTAGGTCTGATCTGAGAACTATATTAAGTCTCATAGACCAAGAAATCAATTTAAATAAATTATTTTGCAGACTTACTATAGTACTAGAAGTGAGGCAATTCCAAACCACTCTTACTTTTACTAATACTCTAAAGGAGTAGAAGTAATACTAAATTCACCTTCAAGGACTGCCAGAAAGCTTTTTGCTAAATGTTTATATAATCCAAAAGGAGTATCTGGAAAGTTTTTAATGGTGTGGAATTGTTTAAATCCAGACTTTGAAAATAAAACAACATCTTGGGTAGAAGGGGCCCATGCGCATTTCAAACAATTACTTGCGGGATATTTGGGGAAAATTTTGGATGTGTGGAAACACCTCAAAGGAACAATTGAAAGGCAAATCCAATCAGTGCATGTTTCTCTTAAAAACTCTCAAATAAATTTAGGAACCTTTCTTCAAAAAGAATTTTCACCTTTGGGTTCCATATTGTCAATTGAGGGAATTAAACTCATTGGGGAAAAATTTGTGAAGTTGATGATAGAGAAATAATTCAAAATACCAGGTCCAATGTTTTGATTTCTTTTAATAGCAGAAACTGAAATGATTAGTGAGATGAACAAGGGATGGAATAAAACGGAATAGAAATGAACAACCAACAGGAAGAGATGTTATGAGAAGTTTAATCAGTCAGCACAAGTGGTTGATTGATTTTGATTTAGTGCAATCTTTTGTTGATAATGAGTTAGAGAAAGTATTTGAAAAATATAATGAAATTATAATTGGTGGTTGTGGTTTGCAATATGGTCCAAGAACATGGAGAACTTTTGTGGATTTATTGCTTGGGAAGCCTGAGAATGGATAGGTTCAGTAGAGTCAGAAAAGAGATCTTCTTGTTTTGGATTGGATAATTAATAGCTTTGATTTAAGTCCTTGGGAAATTTGAGTCTGGTGATTGGTTTGGATGGGTTGAGATGGAGTGAAGATCAGATGAAGAATGAGATTGTTTTGTAGCAGGAGGAGGATTGGGAAGAAGAGGTTTTTATGTCAATGCCTCTGTGCCTGTACTCCAGTTGTGGAGTTTCTTCATGGGGAACAGGTTGTGTTTGCCGGGAGAAAGTGCAACAGCGGTCATCTGAGTGGTAAATGTCCAACAGTTAAAGCGCAACAATGATTGCAAGGTTTGCTAATATTCATATTCATAAACAATGTGCTTGCCATATTCCCACATCTTGGGAGAAATACCAGCATCAAGAGGATCTGTTGTGCCAAAGGATGTTCATCTTCAGTGGAGGTTAGACTCTGATCCTTCCAGTGAAGTAAGTAGGGTTTTTGGGGTTTTTTAAGGGTACCAATTATCGGATTTATAGATTAATTATTTTTTTTCATTTTAAAAGATTGACACAGATCCAGTGCTTGAAAAATACTAATTTTGAACAAGTTGAATTTCATGCTTATGGGACAACCTCAAACAGTTAGATTGGAGAATTTCAAGTCTTTGGTCAAGTATACAGCTACTTTGATTGCCAAGTCAAGGCTTGAGACTAAGGCCTTCAGGTCTAGCCATGGTCAACCCAAATTCAAAGCTACTCATCATGAAATTTCAAAATTTGACCATGTCAAAAGGGAACTTAACAGGGAAAAAAGGGTTATAAGCAAAACAAAAATACCAAAGATAGTAAGTCTTTTATTTTGAGAAGTATTCATTTTTATGGTTTAATGAACCTGGGGGAAAATTGTATCTGTAGCGCAAGGGAGGCTTGTCATCTGAATTTCATAGTTCAGAAGAGGAGAAAGAAAGTTAATTAGTCTCTCTTTATTTGGAATTGGAATCCTCTTCTAGGGAAGAAGATGTGCAGGAGAAGTAAACCAGAAGAATTTCTTTAGTGAGTATTCATTTGATTAATGTGATTTTGACGTTTTCTAAGTAAGTTTTCATTGTAGGAACCAATGTTGAAATACATAAATCAAATAACTCAGAGATTACATAAGTTCTTGGGTGAGTTTTGGAATCTGTTTGGTGATGGGAATTGTGGAGTTAGAGTCATTGCTAAATTAATTGGGTACAATGAAAATGAATGGTTTAAAGTACAAAAGGAAACAATTGAAACATTGAGGAAAAATAATCCATTCTATTCTAAGATTCTTGGTGGAAGTAAAGAATTTGAAAAGATAGAAAAAATAATTAATGTTAATGACATCAATGAAAAGATTCCCTCTTCAAAATGGCTTGCAAGGCTAGACATGGGCCAATTAATAGCTGATACTTATGGAAGACCAATATGTTTTGTTTCATTGGATTCATGTTGTACTTATACTCCTATGAAAATGGGTGTAAAAGAAAAATCAGATGCAATCTCCATTTGCTTTGTCAACAATAATCACTTGGTTCCTCTTGTACTTGAAGGAGATATGATTCCAATCCTGCTCATTCTTTCCAAAATTGCTTCTTTGAATTCTAAAAAAGCTTCTGGTGAAAAGTTGAAGAATGACTATATTGCCATGAGGGATGAAAAGGTAATGGTAGGCTATGGAGGAGCCTGATGAGGAGGAATAATAAGGCTACAAAGAGCCAGTAGAGAGGGGATAATTCTTGTATAGTCAAGAGGAACTGATATGATGAGGAGGAAGGGGGACTCCGGTATTGTTGACTGGTAATCAGATGAGTTTCATTCCTGGTCCAAGGGGAGGACCAGTAGTTAAGCACAACTGGAGAATCCCAAAGGGGGCCTAGGGTAGCAGGGTTAAACTAGAGAGCCCCCAGAAGGGGCCTGAGAAAATAATAATAGGATAATAAAAGCATTAAGCTAGGTCTAAGGCTGACTAAATTCGTCAGTTAAAAAATATGAACAGAAAAACGACAACATCTGGTTGGGTTGATCATCTAAAAGATCAACTTAAGTGTTATGCTAACTTATACAAATCATTTTAATTTCATCATTTGAGTTTGGGTTCTGATTCTGATCTTGTATTTCTATTAATATAAAGGGTAATCAGATTCTGAAAATAATTATGCTGATTATTTTGATTTAGCATCATAATTTTTATTGTTTTGAGGGATATTTTATTGGTAATTCAGTTAAACTTGTGTTGGGCTGATCCAATCATAATGAGTATTTTTAATTCTTGTGATGGGATCAGCTTAACACAAGTTGAACTTGTTTTTTTTTGTGTTTTTACTTTTGGGCCTGTCCATTAAAGTGGACTTGATAGTTTTTTTTTGGTGTTTTTAGTTCAGGGCTGGTCCATTGAGGTGGGCTTGATAGAAGTCCACCTCATTTTAATAGCCCTATTTTATGGGGGGTTTGATCTAGTTTTGTGCTAGTCCAATGAAATAAGTTCAACTGGTTTTGGGCTAGCTGATCCCATCATAAGGATTATTTTAAATTCTTGTGGGGTGATCAGCTTGACACAAGTTGAACTTGTATTTTTTGGTTTTTGCTTGTACATAAACTCTTTCATTGTTTATTTATAGGGGCTGCACATTCATGGCCCCAGAGTGGTGAAATATTTAGAATTTCATTTCATTTTTTTTCAATTTTTTTCTTTTTTTGGTGTTTTTGTTTTGTTTTGTTATGTTTTTCATGTGTTCAATTTTCTATTTATTTATATTTATTTTATTTTTAATTTAATTTATTTTTATTTTTATTTTAATTTCTGTTTCTATTTCTATTTCTATTTCTATTTTTTTTATTTTTATTTTTATTTTTATTTTTATTTTTATTTTTATTTTTATTTTTATTTTTATTTTTATTTTTATTTTTATTTTTATTTTTATTTTTATTTTTATTTTTATTTTTATTTTTATTTTTATTTTTATTTTCATTTTTATTTTTATTTTTATTTTTATTTTTATTTTTATTTTTATTTTTATTTTTATTTTTATTTTTATTTTTATTTTTATTTTTATTTTTATTTTTATTTTTATTTTTATTTTTATTTTTATTTTTATTTTTATTTTTATTTTTATTTTTATTTTTATTTTTATTTTTATTTTTATTTTTATTTTTATTTTTATTTTTATTTTTATTTTTATTTTTATTTTTATTTTTATTTTTTTTTATTTTTATTTTTATTTTTATTTTTATTTTTATTTTTATTTTTATTTTTATTTTTATTTTTATTTTTATTTTTATTTTTATTTTTATTTTTATTTTTATTTTTATTTTTATTTTTATTTTTATTTTTATTTTTATTTTTATTTTATTTTTATTTTTATTTTTATTTTTATTTTTATTTTTATTTTTATTTTTATTTTTATTTTTATTTTTATTTTTATTTTTATTTTTATTTTTATTTTTATTTTTATTTTTATTTTTATTTTTACTTTTATTTTTATTTTTTGCTCACCACAAATGGGTTGTGAGTTGCCATTCATGACTGAAATAGTTTGCAAGAGGCCATTCATGGCTTGGATGGGATTGCAAAACGCAACACACAACACAATTTGAGTTTTGAACGGTTTGTGCAGGGTTTCAAATTAAACATTGCCCCAAATTTTATTTGGGTGTCCCTGGTGCAAGGGTTTCTGTAAAATAAGATTGGGTACAAGGAATATCTCATTTTTGAGAGGACTAAAGTCTGAGAATGGAAGCAGAAACAGGACTATGGAGAAATAAAAAAATTTCTAATATACAAAGAAATACTAAATTTGATGATGCCCACTCAAGAGTAAAAATAAACAGGAGAGTCTTGAGGATGTGAGAGAATGGTTTGAATAATCTCAATCAATTCAGGGAATAATTCATGGGAATTCTCAGGTGGTCAGGTGGTCAGGATGGGACTGGGATCAAAAAATTTAACACAAAGCAGAATTGGCAAGTCCAGAATTTCAAAAATTGGTCAGGGTTTAGGCAGAATTTCCATATATCAAAATATGCCCTTGATTGAAAGCACAAAGATGAGGAGATCATTTTGCAGATCAAAATCATTACTTGGGATTTTAGTTTGCATTTAAATTGAAATAGTTTTATTTTCTTTGCTTTGTGAGCAAGGTAAATTGATCATTAGTGTTGATTGGCCACAAAAACAGAGTAAGCCTCAAATTCCTCTCCCTTTTAAAAAAAAAGTTAGCTGGAGTTTATTATATTTAATTCAAAATATATATCAAAACTGCTTAGAAACTGACAAACACCATTTTGGGAATATTTTTTGCAAAATAATTGCGCTCAGTTTGAATTTTTGCTCTGAAATTTATGAAGACAATCAGGTTCAAAATAATTCTTTTCAAGTCTTCTGGGGAAGCAAATGTTGTCTTTTTGATGTTCAAATTCTGTAACTAACAAATTTAGTTACCTTATTGCTATCTTACTGTTTTCATTATCTAATTACCCATGTCTTAGGCCCCCTCTGGGGCTCTCTAGTTGTCTCTAACCTGCTGCCTTAGGACCCCTTTGGGGTTCTCTAGTTGTCCATAAATACTGGTATTTCCCTTGGACCATGAATGAAAATCATCTGATCACCAGACAACTAAAGCGGAGTGTCCCTTCCTCCTCATTGGATCAGTTTCACTTGACTATACAAGTATTTTCCCTTTTCCCTTGGCTCTTTGTAGCCTCATCAACACTTCTCATTTGGCTCTTCAGTAGCCTACCATACTCCTTCCTTCTCCAAATAACCTTGCTCCTCATGTTCAACCTTTCACGGTTTGAAGCCAAAATCTCATCCCACTAAGCTATCCAGTCAACTTCATTGTTCCAACTACTTAATTACCATTATCATCTTGACCTATCCACACCATCATCCCTCCTCAATCTCACCATCAACCTATCCCTCTCCCTATCCCGGCTTGTAGGATTCACTTTCAAGCTCCCTTGACTTCAACAACTCACACAAACCCTGAATTTGATTGACTCTCTCCATCTCACTACTCCTACTACCCACAACAACAACATCAAAAACAACAACAACATCATCATCATCATCCAAATTTGAATCCCATCCATCAAGATTGGGATGGTAACCTATCCGCTTCCATTTCCCACCACTTCAACTTTCTACCTCAAACAGTCTTCCCTTGGTATCCTACTCCTACCTCCCCTCTGATTCAAAACCTACTTGGTTTCAACCCTTCAAACCTCTCCTTTGGATTCCTCTGTGCACTATGGTACTCATCCTCAGCCCTTTCATCCAATACCGGCAAGCTCATCCTCAACTCCTTCAAGTTCCCTGTCACCCTCACCATCTTCCAATTGGCATTTGTTGCCCTCTGGTCCGGTCTATTCTTAATCCTCCGTCATCATCATTCATCATCCACTTCCAACCCAACCATCTCATCTCATCTCATCGTCATCATCATCATCATCTTGGTACAACAACCATCATCCAATCCTTAGGTATCCAAATCCCCAATCAATCCACCATCCGTGGCACGTGCATCATGAGTCTCTTCTCCATTGCTGGTCATGTATTTACTTTGATGGTCATCTCCAGAGTACCCTTCAGTACTGTCCACACCATCAAGGCACTCTCTCCCTTGTTCACAGTCATTGCCTACACTTGATTGTTTGGAGTACGCTATTGATTCAATACCTACCTCTCACTACTCCCTCTCACCCTGGGTGTCATGTTGGCATGTTCCTTCAATACAAGAGCAAATGGACTTGGTTTCCTCTGCGCCTTGGGCTCTACCCTCATCTTTTTCTCTCAAAATATCTTTGGTAAAAAACTCTTACCCAAAGATTCTAACCCATCCAACTCAACAATCATTGGAACCCATTGACATCAATCCTCAATTGGATCTTCTTCCTCTCATCATCAGATGGATAAATTGAACCTCTTGTTCTACTCATCAGCCATTGCATTTGTCATGATGATCCCAATCTGGTTCTACACCAATCTAGGTACAGTCTGGACTCAATCGGAGCTCCCCAATCATCATCTCCCTCATCCTTTGAGCCATCCTCACCTCCTTCACCTTTGCGCGCTCGCTTGCCCCACCTGGGCTCCACTGCTTGGTTCATTGACCCTCTGACTTTGGTCCCAACATTGCCCGCAACATCGCTCACATCTTCAGTTACTCTTCAACAGATTGCTCCCAACCTTGTTTGCTCACTCCTCCCCACTTTTCTAAAACTTCTCCTGCTGCCCTACTCACCATTTGCAACATTGTTTGCAACCTTGGTCACTCCAACTTGTCCTCAACCTCTCATCCTCCATATCCTACATCTCATTTGCTCCACCTGCTACCTCATCCGCTCCATCAGCTACTCTACAACATCATCCATCTTCCCCATCAACCTCATCAACACTTTCTCGCTCTAATCCCGCTTCTCTCTTGCCGCCTCAATGGCAACCTTGCTTGCGCTTCATCCATGGTTTATCCAGCTGCTTCATTCACCATCCAACTTCATTCCCCAATTAACCTCCGCTCTTCAATTAATCAATCTACTACCATAATTCTATAAGGGGTGGTCCATTTGTTTGGCCTGTCCTTCCACTTTTCATCCTTCTCATTTCTCCATCTCAACCACTTTCTCGCTACCATCCATCTCTTCCGCTTCATGTGCTACATAACCACATTTCTTCATTGCTTGCTTCCTCCCTTGCAACCTCACTCTTCCACCTCTCAATCTTGCTTGTTGCTTCTCATCCCCATATTGCTCCATTGCTCCATCTCAACCGCTTGCTTGCTCCAATCCACCTCCTCCGCTCCACCTGCTACACAACCACTTGCTCCATCTCCTTCATCTCATTGCTCCATCAACTACAGCCAAACTCTCTCCATCTCCTCCATCAATTTACCTATCAACCTCAATCACCATCACTCCATCTCTAACATTGTATCCTACTCTACACCAACAACTCACCAATCAACCTCAACAACATATCAACCTCCCTTCCATCCAGTATTGAACAGGCTGGTGTGTTGGGATACTTTCCTCCTTTTGTTCAATACTGTCTCTATATCTCCAGCTCCCCACCCTCTATCTTCAATATATCCACATTCCTTATCATGCTATACTGTCATCCACCACCATTATCCTATAACTGTCACCACTCCATTCCAACTTCATCTCTAAAACAATCACCATCACCATCACCATCATCATCATCATCACCATCACCGTTACCATTACCATTACCATTACCATCACCATCACCATCAGCATCAGCATCACCATCACCATCACCATCACCATCACCATCATCATCATATAATTCTCACCCATTGAGCTAGGCAACTATGCCTGAAGTCCTTGTTTCTCCTCTTAAAATAGGCTACCATTCCCCATATCATGCTAGGCAACTTTGCCCAAGGTCCTTGTTGCTCCTCTCAAAATAGGCTATCATTTCCCCATCTCATATCCTGACAAGGTGGTGTCTTGTCATTTATTACTCAACTCTCATATCTCTTGTCAGCCTCCTGGATGCCAAGACCCTTTCTATCCTTTAGCTACCAGAGGTGATAGAGTAAATAATAAATATATTATTTAATAAATGCAGAAACAATACGTAGAATATTTGGATTAAGCTTATTGCAAGTTTAAGTGGTTTGGTTATTGTTTATTGCTTTGAATCAATATGAATAAATTGATTATTAAATATTTATAGAAGGGCCACAACTATATTGGGGATCTTTAACACCTCTCTTCAGGTATTTCAGTATGAAAACACGTAGTCCTGGTTACTTTGGGCTCTTTGGTTTAAAGAATATTTTACCCAAAGATAATATGTATATAAAATACACAATGGAGTGGTAGGGCCTTGTAGCCAAGCTACCACGACAGAGAAAGCATAATAAAACTTACTGGTATATTATTAAATCATTTGGTTATCTTTTTGAGACGTGTACTGATGGGTTAAACCTGTATACTGGGGTTTATAAGGTTGTTCAGCAGTTTTAATTGATAAAAAGAGGTTGGGGACGGATACCACTGATCAGACATTGCCATAAATCACTTAATTATCTCTTATAAGTACTTGATTACCTTGGCACGGTGTCTGGATATGAATATAACTGGGTCTCTTCCCATCAATATCCTCAAAAGAGCTCTTTATTTATAGCTTTTGGAGTCTCAATATGGTCCTTCTGAGGGTTGTAGGTGCTCAAAGGGACGGACAGTAAGGCTAGCAGGGTAACCAAAGGTAGCCTGTCATGTGTTCTTGGTGCTATAGCACGGGTAGCATCTAATTCCTCAGGGTATGGGAATTATTCCACCTCATAATAGACATTGGTACGTGTGAATAACACTAATCTGTCCTATTTATTTATTTTTTAAATTAATTATCTTTAGTAAATGTTCCCAGTAATTTCATAATTATATTAATAGACATTTCTACGGACATCTTGATGTCAGGTAAGTTCTCATTATGTATTATATAACTGGAGTAAAAGTCATAATATTGATTTTACTCTTTATTTTCGAGTTCCAGTTGATTTACTAAGATAATTATTTAAAAATATAAGTCATGTGAATTCATGTAATATTTGTACATCATTAGTTTTCTAAGTTTTTCACGAAAATATTGATGTCTAGCAATTCTCATAAAAGTATATTGAAGTATTTTAATATATTTTTAGAGGTTTTCATTGTCTTATTTTCAACATTCTTGGTACTTTGCATTATATTAAATAAAAAATACGTATAAGTATTATTTATGTATTTTTATATGATATTATGTATTTTTAGACAGTCTACTATCCACAGGAACATTTATTACATATGTAGGAAGTTCCCGTGTATGTTGTAGCATGTTTACGCGGTACCTGAGCCTCTCAGGCCGCCTTTCACTCTGTCAACCCGTAGTCCTGCTGCTGCGTACTTGTCAGAGGCCCAGGGCTGCGTACACAACCTCGAAGGAGTGACAAGGCTGTATCTCAGCCGCGCGCGGGTGGATTGGCGGCCGCGGCTGCGTGCAGGAATTGTGGCAAAACACATTTCGGCCCGTAACTCCTAAAATATACAAAACACCTCAATTCTGACTGAATTTTAGGTGTGAAACCTATACGTGACATTGTGTGTGAAATATTCAATTGGCCAAAAAGCTCAATAATGGAGCCGTAGTATTTTGTTTTTTCTTTTCTTAATTATTTAAAAATATAAGGAGTTGGATTTCAAGGGTGGGGTCAGTGAGTGACCCTACCTAATTTTGGGTGGAAAATTGATTTCTGTAATAATATGTATGGTTTTCCTACTCCTTCTTGGGTTAATTATATTATTATTATTTTTATGTTATTTTTGTTACTTTTGCAGTTTGCTCTGCAATAGTAGCAAGCTGACATTCCCCCACTCCAAGATATGGCCATATCTGAAAAAATCTGGAGGAAGTTGGGAGAAAAAATTAACTGCATATGTTCTTCAGTTCCTTTTGCTTGCTCTGTAGTTTCTGAGATGTATTGGTCCATCAGATATATTATTTTGTGGTAAACATTCATCTTTGTCTGCAGATTCTCCTTTGTATCTTACTAAGTATAGTCTTATATCTTTTCCTTGTACCCTCTGTTTCTTTTCTCTCAATATCCTGCTGACTTTCCCTTTTTCTTTCACAGGGTCAGGTTCTATTGGGATTATTGCTGGAGGGAGGTTGCTGCCTTCTCCTGGTTTAAAGTGTTTGACTAGGCTAACAGGAAATACTGGATGTTTTCTTGATAATTCTTCACTCAAGATTACTTCCACAGCATTTTTGCCATGCATCTTCTTGATAACAAATGGTCAAACAAAGGCTGATTTCAGTTTTCTGTTGCCTGCCAGGCTGTTGAAATTAGTTGTAGATATCAAGATTTGGTCTCCTATCTTAAAGTCAGGTTCTTTATGGGATTTGTCACATCTTTGTTTGTTGTATTCAACAGCTTCTGCTATGCATTTCTGAGCATGATTATTTGCCATATCTATCATCTTCTTAAAGTCAAGAGATGTTGGATGAATAGTTGCTAAGGTATAGTTCAAGTTATTCCTAGGGAGTTTTGGAATCCATCCTCTTTCTAGTATGTAAAGAGCTTCTTTGGTAGTAGAATGTTTACTGCTGTTATAAGCCATTTCTAGCGCTGGGAGTAGTCTTACCCAATCATGGCAATAACCATCTGAGTTTTTGTATTCTAGACCAAAGCTAAAGAACCTCCTTAGCATATCTTCTAGGGTCTGTATCATCCTTTCAGCTAATCCGTCAGTTTGGGGATGGTATGCTGTAGAAAATGCTAGAGTAGTACCCAGTATATCATGTAGATTCCTCCAAAACTCAGATGTGAATTTGGGGTCTCTGTCACTGATTATAATCTTGGGTATACCCACATCAGCTATAATCCTATTCCAGAATAGTAAGGCTACATCCATAGCACTATCTTCCTTGTGGTTAGGTAAGAATTTTGCCTTTTTGGAATATCTGTCAACTATAACTAGGACAGAGTTATATGAATGAGTACCTCCAGGGGGGAGGCCGGTGACAAAATCCATATTGATGATTTCCCATTTGGTTGTAGGTTCAGATATTTTATGTAAGAGTCCAAACCTTTTTCCAGTATTTTAATTAGATTTCTGGCAGGTATCACAGCTAGTAACATATTCAGTAGTGACTTCTTTCCAGTCTATCCACCAGGCAGTTTGTTTCACTTTTTCTAAGGTTCTTTCTGTGGATAGATTTCCTGATGAACAGTTGTCATGGCATTCCTGGAGTATATGTTGTATATGCTCTTTGTTGCTTAGTACTAATACGCTGGAATGTTGGTGTCTATAATAAAGGAGACCATCCCAAAAGGTAAACCTTCCTGCTTTATAGGGTTTAAGTAGTGAAGCAGGCAGGCTATTTATCAAAGCTGCTTCTGGGGATTCACATTCCATGATGGTAATCAGCAGCTTGATCTCAGGAGAGTATCTATCCCTTACCAGGTTGAAGAAAGAAGTTTCTAATTCACATAAGTGGATCCCCATTATTGGAGCATATAATGCAAAAAGGTTGATGTTCAGGATAGGAAAGATATCTTGATCTTCAGGGTCATATGCTGGATTGTTAGAGTAATTAGGCAAAGCATTCCTACTTAGACTATCAGCATTTTGATGTTTATCTCCATCTTTATGTACTATAGTAATCTGTCCTCTATACTGTTGTATAGCAATTTGCCGCCTGAGCATATGTTTGATGAGAGTTTTCATGTTCATAAGAGTTCTTACAGATTTGCAGTCCGTGATTTCTTGAAAAGTGGTGCCTTCTAAGTAATAGTGTAGCTTTTCTAAAGCCCTTACTAGTTCCCAACATTCCAACTGACTGGCCCCATATCTCTTTTCTTTATCTTTGATCTGTCTAGATATGAAGAGTACTGGTTTCTCTACTGGTCTTTCTTCTTCTATCCTTTCCTGATGTAAACTTCCATGCAAGTGTCAATGTATATTTTGAAGGGCTTAGAGTAATCTGGTTGGATAAGTAGAGGAGTAGAGGTCATAGCTATTTTTAATTCCTCATAGTTCTTTAGTCTTTCATGAGTAATTTCAAAAAGTGTGTTGTTGTTGCATACTTCATACAGACTTTTAGTTAGCGTAGCAAAGTTTGGTATGTATTGTCTGTAATAACTTCAGAAACTGATGAAAGACAGTAATCCTGTCTTGTTTTGAGGCATAGGTCTATTCATGACAGCAGCTATATTATTTTGATCATCAGCTAAAGTTAGGCCAGAGACTATATATCCTAAGGCTTTCAATCCCAGTCATCAGAGTATATGATAACATCATCTATGTATACCATCATACATCCTTGTCTGATGTAAGTATCTAGAACTGTATCCATTGTTCTCTGGAAGTGTGATGGAGCATTCTTTATACCAAAAGGCATCCTAAGATATTCATATATTCCCAAATGAAAGATTATTCTCATAAACTACCTGCTTTCAGGGCTTATTGGTATCTGGTGGAAGCCTTTAAGCATTTCCATAGTAGTGATGTACGTAGCCTCGGACAAGTTATGCAGAGCATGATCAATCCGGGGTATAGGATAATAATCTGCTTGAGTGTAATTGTTGAGCATTTTGAAGTCTCCTACCATTCTTGACTTGTCATTATGCCAAGCTATGATTACAGGTGTGGTCACATCTACCTATTCATTATGCCCTACTTTCCTTAATACTTGTAAGTCTATCAGTGCTTGGATATGTTCCTCAAGAGCTTTTCTAGACTTAGGACTAGAAGGATAGGCTGGCCTTCTTAAATTAGGAGGATAAGGAGGCTTAATGGTCAATGTCAACACCATATCATGTCCTTTAATATCACCAATAGGATGATCTCTAGTAAAAAAAGCATTCTGGTTCTCAAAGCAGACTTTCAATATATCTTTCTTCTGTTCCTCAGAAAGTTTCATATTCAGAGCTGCTTGAGAGAAATATGCTTGGTCAAAGTCTTCTAAATGGTTCTGAAAAGTAGAGGAGGGGAATTTAGACTGAATGGTGCATATCTTAAAATTCTTATCCCAGTTACCTCCTACTGTGAAGTATCTTCCTTTACTCTGGAACACGTCTTTACCATATAGACATAAGGCATCATTACCCAGTATCAGGTAGTCACATAGTCCGTTGAGCAATACTACAAATTCCACTTGTATTCTCAAAGATCCTTTAGTTTGAGGTAATATTATAGGAGCAGTCCATACTCCAATAGCATTCATGGTAGAATTGCAAGAGCTGAACTTGGCTTTTGGGACGGGAAAAAGGTGTTCCCTCCAATTGGGGTCCCATTTGTTTAAGAATTCAGCACAGACACATGAACAAAAGGCTCCACTATCCAGTAATAACCTTATAGGGGTGTTTTTATACAACCCAGTTGCATAGCACCTTTGACCAGTGGTATAACTTTTCCCACTCATAGGTTTAACTGTTAATGGTTTGACATCCATAATATGTCTAGGAATTATAGTAGGATCCCATTTTTGGGGCAGGCTAGAATCCCCATGGATGTTATTGATCTCTGCAGAAGTACCTATATCTCCTTCTATAACATTAACAGGGTTGGTCAGGATCAATTCACATTCAGAAAGGGATCCTTCAGTATCAGATATATCTTCATAGTTCTGATTCTCTTCAACCTCCTGTTCTCCTTCCAAGACTGCTATCTTCCTTTTTGGTAATGGGCAGTCTTGTCTCATATGGCCAGTCTTGTTACAATTCCAACAAGTTGCCAGCATCCTCTCTTTATCCCTATTCTCATTAGGTTTCTTATTATCAGAGGCATTTATAAGAGGAGGTTGTTCTCTGGCTTTGTTTATGTTATAGTTCTCTTTGGGTCTGGAAGGGGCTTTCTTGTCTAACCCATTCATGTCTATTACTTCTTCTAGCACATTGATTAGAGTGGGCAAGTCCGCATCCATACTCATCCTACATCTTACACTATGGTTAAGATTGCAAGGACACAGGTTGAGGAGTCTTTCATTTACTTCCTCTTTATCAGCCTCTGGATAGAAGCAATCCAATCTTTTCTTCTTTTCCAAGCACCATTTGTGAGGTTTATCCTTGGAGGGGTCAAATGAGGAATTTTCAAAATTTTTCATCATTTTGCTTTTCCACATTCTAGAACCAAATTGTTCTTTAATCAGAAGTCTCCAAGAATTCCATGGTGAGGATCCTACTTCTTCTCTCTTACTGATAAAACAGTCAAATGCTACTCCTTCAAAAAGCCTGGGTAGCCTGACTACAGCTATGGCTTCTGGTAGGTCATAAGAGTTAATGGTGTAGTCAATAAATTTAATAAAATTTATATAGTTATATTCTCCTTCACTGCAGAATTTGGGCCATTCAAAAATAGGGGGTAAAAGTTTGAGTGCTTGCTCCATCTCAGGAGTAGGGCTAGGCCTAAAGGTGTCACTCCTATGCATTCTTAGTAAGGGTGGTGCATAAGGAGTAGTGGTTTGTCTGGAAGGTTTTGGTTCCTCTGTAGTACTCCCCAAGGGGTTGGTCAGACAGACTTTTAAGTCTCTACGACCATTTTTGATCAGATTAAGTTTACCGTCCGCCTTGTTATTAAGCACATCCAATTTTTCACTAAGGGATAGAATAGAACTGTTAGTGGTGGTTTCCAATTCTCCTTTTAAGGGGTGGGAAGACATAATAAAATCTTCTTGGATTCCTGATAATATATTCTCAATTGTTTGAGTCTGTTTGATCCTACCTTGATTAATTGTCTCCAATAACTTTTCTGTGTGTTCTTTAATTTCTTCCATTCCTAACATCTTTGTTTTGTTATTAATCAATTTGGCTACCACTGAGGTTAATTTATCCATTTGGGTGTAAACCCCGTCCAAATTTTCACAAACAATTTTGAAATTATGACGCATATCATTAGAAAAGGAAGTAATGAAATCAGAGGTTTGTTTGGGCTCAGAATTAGAGGCTAATTGTTGTAAACCCTTTCCCACTTTTGAGCTAGGAATATTATCTGGTCCCAGTCTTCCTTTCCATTTGGCTTGGGATGGGAAGAGGATCTCTTCTTTCCTGATCCTTTGCCTTTCAGTTGGGCTAATTGATCCCAAGGATTCCGCTTTTCTAGGTAGGATTCTACCTCTTTCCTTGGAATAATTTTCTGAAGAGCTATCTGGGTGGCTTTTGACTAGGAGATTATCTTTTTCATAGACACCATGTCCTCCTTGGATTGGGATTCTTTGAATTCTTCCCAATATTTCACGTGCTCTTTGAATAAGTCTTTGATCCTGGCTTCCTTGGCCAGATTCAGCTGTGGTGGCTGCGGGGAATCTTTTTGTAAAGGAGGGTGGCTTGATTCTGCTACTTTCTCCAGCTCTAGGTTTGGAGAGGGCAGAAGCAATTGGTGCTGCTCCTTGTCCATCAACATTTGATTCACGGGTTCTAGTCCCTTCCTGGTTGTCCTTACTGGTTGTCTCACGGTTACTGAGAGCTGTTGGCAAAGATCCATAGGAGGGAATTCTTCCTGAGGCTCTTGTGTTACATCTAATAATTTTCATAATAATATTTTTTATAAGTATTTTACAGAAAAAAATCCGTAAAAATAAGTTTTATTTCAAAACTCACTTAATTTGATGTTCAAAGGTACCAAGACCTTATTGGGGTTAAATTGATCCTTAGTAGGTAATCCTATGGGGTCTTGGTGGGTTCCAATGAGGTCTTCACCTGCCCAATCAATATTTTCAGGGCGTCCAGAGATGTCTGGGACTTCCTGATTCAATAGATCAACTTCAGTGGCGGTGGTTTCTGGTACAGGAGGGTTCACTGATAAAAAAGTGTATTTTATTGGTTTAATAAAATATATTAATATTATTTTCTTTAAAAATAATATGGTAATGCAAGGTGTGTACTTACTTTTATATTTCAAAAAGTAATTTATACGGTATTTTTTCCAAGCTTTATGTTTCCTTAATAGAGCTTGAAAGTTGATACGCCTTTCGAGATCTTCTTTTTCAAGGAGTTTATCTAAGTGTTTACGTGCAGAAGAGATATTAAGTTGCTCAGCTTGAGTTAAAGCTTTTCAACCAGTAGGTTTATAATTTTTAATATATTCTTCTTTTCTTATCTTTAAAAGATTTAAATAATAGATTATTAATTCTGCAGTGGTTTTTAAATCCACTGCAAAAGAATTTAATAATAAATCATGGTTATAAAGTCAGATAAATTTATCTTTGATTTTATTTTTTTGTGAAAATTTCTGGTCCAAGGTATTAAATATAATAAAATGGAATATTTCCCGGCCAGACCCCCAATTTTCAGCCTCCTGGATGCCAAGACCCTTGCTATCCTTTAGCTACCAGAGGTGATAGAGTAAATAATAAATATATTATTTAATAAATGCCGGAAAAATCTGTAGAATATTTGGATTAAGCTTATTGCAAGGTTAAGTGGTTTGGTTATTGTTTATTTTTTGGAATCAATATGAATAAATTGATTATTAAATATTTATAGAGGGTCCACAATTATATTGGGGATCTTTAACAGCTCTCTTCAGGGATTTCAGTATGAAAACATGTAGTCCTGGTTACTTTGGGCTCTTTAGTTTAAAGAATATTTTACCCAAAGATAATATGTATATGAAATACACAATGGAGTGGTAGGGCCTTGTAGCCAAGCTACCACGACAGAGAAAGGATAATAAAAATTACTGGTATATTATTAAATCCTTTGGGTATCTGTTTGAGACATGTACTGATTGGTTAAACCTGTATACTGGGGTTTATAAGGTTGTTCAGCAGTTTTAATTGATAACAATAGGTTGAGGACGGATACTACCAATCAGAAATTGCCATAAATAACTTAATTATCTCTTATAAGTACTTGATTACCTTGGCACGGTGTATGGATATGAATATAACTTGGTCTCTGCCCATCAATATCCTCAAAAGAGCTCTTTATTTATAGCTTTTGGAGTCCCAATATGGTCCTTCTGAGGGTTGTAGGTGCTCAAAGGGAAAAACACTAAGGCTAGCAGGGTAGCCCAAGGTAGCCTGTCATGTGTTCTTGGTGCTATAGCATGGGTAGCATCTAATTCATCAGGGTATGGGAATTATTCCACCTTATAATAGACATGAGGACGTGTGAATAACACTAATCTTTCCTATTTATGTATTATTAAATTAATCATCTTTAGTAAATGTTCCCAGTAATTAGATAATTATATTAATAGACATTTCTACGGACATCTTGATTTCCGGTAAGTTCTCATTATGTATTATATAACTGGAGTAAAAGTCATAATATTGATTTTACTCTTTATTTTCGAGTTCCAGTTGATTTACTAAGATAATTACTTAAAAATATAAGTCATGTGAATTCATATAATATTTTTACATCATTAGTTTTCTTAGTTTGTCGCAAAGATATTGATGTCTAGAAATTATCATAAAAGTATATTAAAGTATTTTAATATATTTTTAGAAGTTGTCATTGTCTTATTTTCAACATTCTTGGTACTTTGCATTATATTAAATAAAAAATACGTATAAGGATTATTTATGTATTTTTATATAATATTATGTATTTTTAGACAGTCTACTATCCACGGGAACATTTATTACATATGTAGGAAGTTCCCGTGTATGTTGTAGCATGTTTACGCGGTACCTGAGCCTCTCAGGCCGCCTCTCACTCTGTCAACCCATAGTCCTGCTGCTGCGTACTTGTCAGAGGCCTGGGGCTGCGTACACAACCTCGACGGAGTGACAAGGCTGTATCTCAGCCGCGCGCGGGTGGATTGGCTGCCGCGGCTGCGTGCAGGAATTGTGACAAAACAAATTTCCGCCCGTAACTCCTAAAATATACACAACACCTCAATTCTGACTGAATTTTAGGTGTGAAACCTGTACATGACATTGCGTGTGAAATATTTAATTGGCCAAAAAGCTCAATAATGAAGCCTTAGTATTTTGGTTTTTCTTTTCTTAATTATTTAAAAATATAAGGAGTTGGATTTCAAGGGTGGGGTCAGTGAGTGACCCACCTAATTTTGGGTGGAAAATTGATTTCTGTAATAATATGTATGGTTTTCCTACTCCTTCTTAGGTTAATTATATTATTATTATTATATGTTATTTTTGTTACTTTTGCAGCTTGCTCTGCAATAGTAGCAAGCTGAAATCTCTATCATTCTCATATCCTCCTCTCCTTTCTCATGAATCTCAGGAATGTTTGCTGGTCTTAAATTGGTTCCTAAATTTGTCAGTTATGGTGGTGTGTTGTCTTTTTGATGTTCAAATTCTTTAACTAACAAATTTAGTTACCTTATTGCTATCTTACTGTTTTAATTATCTCATTACCCATGTCTTAGGCCCCCTCTGGGGCTCTCTAGTTTTTTCCAACCTGCTGCCTTAGGACCCCTTTGGGGTTCTCTAGTTGTCCATAAATACTGGTCTTTCCCTTAGACCATGAATGAAAATCATCTGATCACCAGAAAACTAAACCAGAGTGTCCCTTCCTCCTCATCAGATCAGTTTCACTTGACTATACAAGTATTTCCCCTTTTACCTTGGCTCTTTGTAGCCTTATCAACACTTCTCATTTGGCTCTTCAGTAGCCTACCATACTCCTTCCTTCTCCAAAAAACCTTGCTCCTCATGTTCAACCTTTCAGCAAAAAATATTCAAATTTCCTAAAAAAACTTGCTAAAAATTCTATGAAAAAGTTTTGCAAGATTGATGGTGAATTTAATTTTAAAAGAAATTTATAATATGGAAGAATTGACCATTAAAAATTTACAAAATATGAGATGAAAAAATTATAATAGGGTGTATCAAAGTTAGTAAAACTGCCATTAGAAACCCATCATTTATTTTGAACAAACCTGCCATTGTTAATGGCAGGTTTCTGAAATACACATACCCCATAACTGGTGTTTTTCAAAATTGGCTGGTTTCATGAAAATGGCGGGTTTGAAACATCAAGCCTGCCATTTTCATCTATCCACCATCCATTGCATGCAAAACACCCATCTACACCTCCACCTCAGCAAATAAATACCAATACCATCTCCATCACATCACAAACATCTCATCTCCAGTACATCACACAAATCCCATTTCATGAAAAACACCCATCCACACCTCCACCTCAGAAAATACATACCAATCCCATCTCCATCAAATCACAAACATCTCATCTCCAGTACATCACACAAATCCCATTTCATGAAAAACACCCATCCACACCTCCACCTCGGAAAATACATACCAATCCCATCTCCATCACATCACAAAAATATTGTCTCCATCACATCAAAAAAAATCATATAGCCATATCATCAACCCAAATCACAACATCATCTTTCTAAACATGTCCAATCAAACTTCCCAGAAGCAAGTTGAAAATGCAAAAAAGCTGACTGAACATTTTTTATTATTTGACTCTGATTCAGACTCCAATTTGGAATCAAATTGTTTAGATTTGAATTCTCTATTGGAAAATCAATACATGGTTCGACAAAGACACACTCTCCACAACCCTATGTATGAAAGGCAAAAGATTCATCTCCTCCCCAACTTAAGCTTCCAGAAACTGTTCCAAAATTTATTGCCTTCATTCAGGACACTTGTAAAGATGGTTGAAGAACACCACATCTTCCAGATCAATTCTCAGAATCCTCAAGGAAATCCAGCTATCCAACTGGCTGTTGCTCTTTGTAAATTGGGACCAAATGAAAATGAAGCAGCAATTCATTGATTAGAAAATCTATTCTCAGTTGGTTATGGAACCATTGAATTATAAACCAAAAGAGTCATGATTGATATCCTATCTTTCTGTTGCTCAGTCCTTTGTTGGCCAACCAAGGAAGAATGCAAGGAGATATCTCAAGTATTGGAGACTGAAGGCTTTCCTGGTTGCATTGGTTTTGTTGATGGAACCACTATCCCCTTGAGTCAAAAACCCAAGCTAGATGTCAACCACTATTTTGATCAGAAAAAAGGAAATTGAGTCATTTTATTTCCAAAGGTATGGGTAAATCCTTTGATAACACACTGATCAAATATGTTTGATATGTTTTTATAGATAATCTGTGTTACTAAAAATTGTTTGTGATAACAACAAGAAGTTGATATCCCTCCATGCTGGCCTTCCAGGTTATTTTCACAATTCATAGGTTTTCAATTGGATGCAGATTTCCCAGCAACAAGAGAACTACTTGAACCAAGATCAATACCTTCTTGCCAATTCAGCTTATGCTAGTAGTGTCAAGTGAACAAGTGGAAACTTGCCATTGTTATTTTCAAAGAACAATGAACTAGAAAAAAAATTTGAGTTAATGATAATGAAGAAGTGTGAAGAGAAGACAAAGGAAAGAAAGTTGATAGGATCCTTAGCCAGGGCACCTTTTCTAGTGCTGGAACTGATAACAACAAGAAGGAAGGTCAGGAAGGAAGGAAATGAAAAGAGATGGTAATGAAAGAAAAGGATCTGCAAAAAAAAGGAGCATATGGAGATGAGAGGGAGGAGGTTGAGAAATGACAAGAGTGACAGACAGATATCTTACATCTGATCAGCCTGAATGATCTGAAATTGAAGTTAGATTTGATTGGAGAATGGAGTTGTTGGAATTTTCAATCAAGCTGAGAAAGGATAGGTTGAGCGTGATTGGGACAAAAGATTGGAGGATTAGCTGATAGTTGAGGAGTTGAGATGGGTGATTGGGAGCAATAGGAACAAATTGTTGGGCAAGCAGTGGGAAGTGGGGTTGAATCGGATTGAGGAAGAAGGGAAACTTGAAAGTGAGAGGGAAGAGTGGATGGGGATGGAGGAGAGGATGAACTGGAATATTGAGGTGAGGAAAGGAGGATTTTTGAGTTGGGATTAAAGTCAGAGGAGAGCGGAGTGAGCTGACTGTCTTCAATTTGAGGATTTTGCACCTGGAGAGAGTTGAGCAGTTGCGGTGTCCTCGGAGGAACTTGAAGGTGACAACATGGTAGGTGGTAAATGATAACAAGCGGAAAGTAAGAGAGGAGAACCTGTATGGACTGGGAAGGAAATGACAACAGCAGTGAGAGATAAATGGAAACACGCGGCCGTGATAAAATTTGAGGAGATAAATTAGCAGAGGTGAGATTGATTACAGAAGATCTCAGAGCTGCCTTAGTGAGGGAGTTGGCGAACATTTGGTTTGAAGGAATGAGATGAGTGATGAGTGAGTGATTTTTTTGTTGTTCTCATAGCCACTTGATCTGCGTATCAACGTGTTTCAAAGCACCATGGTGGGATTCTTGATTGACAAGATTGTTCAAGGCTTTGTTGTTGATGAACTATCAGTAGGTGTAATTGGCGGAGGGGTTCATTTTTTGGAGAAGTTGCGAGAGCCAGATTCTTTCTTGCATAGCCAGAACAAGAGCCTTGAGCTCACCTTGGGTGGATGACAGAGAGACCAATCCTTGGAGCTTGCTGTGCCACAAGACTGGAAAGCCATAGAACATCATCAAATATCCAGTGTGACTTTGTTGCAATTCAGGATTGTTTCCACCGTTGGAGTCGCTGAAGACTTCTATATTGTATTGAAAGGAGGTATTTTGAAGGCGCAGGGCCATTCCTTTGGTGGAGTTGAGGTAACTCCAGGCGTGTTTTGATTCCAGCCAGTGTTGGGTTCCGGGTTTGTTGTTGAAGCAGGAGATATTGGATACGGTGTAGGAGAGATTGGGTTGCCTTTGGCTGGCAATGAAGTTGAGAAAGCCGGTGGAGGATCAAAAGTTGATGTGAAGTTTGAGCAAGTCCTTGTGCTTGTCATTGGAGGCGCTGGAAAGCTTGATTTTTGGAGTGAACGGAGTGCTGATTGGTTTGCAGTCAGTGAGGCCAAGTTCTCTGAGTGCAGTCTTGATATGATTGGTCTGGAGAAGTCCTTATCTGTCCTTGGTGTTGACCAGTTTGTTTCTGAGGATTTTGCAAAGCCGCCCTTCCTGAAAAATCTTGAACGCGGTCTTAAGAATGTCTCAAAATTTGATAGAGTTTCCTCCAATAAGGAGGTCATCAATGTAGACAAAAAGGTAGAGCTGCCTAGTTGTGCTGATGTAGAGACACGGATTGGTGCTAGAAGTGGTGAAGCCTTTGTTTAGGAGCCAAGAGTTGAGAGTCTTGTACCAACTTTTCAGCGCCTGCTTCAGTCCATAAAGCGCTTTGTTCAGCTTGAGGTAAGGAAAAGGGGAGTTCTAGCCAAGAGGGGTTTAGATGAAGATGTCTTTGTTGAGCGGAGCGTGAAGGAAAACTGATTTTATATCCATCTACCAGAGAGTGAGTTTGTGATGCAAAGCATAAACCAGAAGTACTTGCAAAGTTGTGATTGATCTGGTAGGGGCATAGGTTTGGCCATAGTCAAAGAAATCCACCTGTTTACAAACTTTGAGAGTCTTGTACCAACTTTTCAGCGCCTGCTTCAGTCCATAAAGCGCTTTGTTCAGCTTGAGGTAAGGAAAAGGGGAGTTCTAGCCAAGAGGGGTTTAGATGAAGATGTCTTTGTTGAGCGGAGCGTGAAGGAAAGCTGATTTTATATCCATCTACAAGAGAGTGAGTTTGTGATGCAAAGCATAAACCAGAAGTACTTGCAGAGTTGTGATTGATCTGGTAGGGGCATAGGTTTGGCCATAGTCAAAGAACTCCACCTGTTTGAATTGTTGAAAGCACAAGCGCGATTTGAAAGAGACTCTGGATTCATTGGGGCTGTCCTTGATTCTGTAGACACAGACCATTTTCAGAGCATTTTTGCCTTCTGGAAGTGAGTAGCATCCTTCCCAAACCTTCATAAATTAAATGCCCGTCAATTCTGATTTCATGGATTTGATCCAACTTGTGCTTTATTTGAAATTAGTGGCTTTGTAGTATTTCTTGGGTATGGATTGGACCATGAAGCCATACTGTTGAGGTTTTTGGAGAGTGTTTTGATCACGTAGGGTTGAGGCAGAAGGCTAGAGGAGTTCCTCAGAAACAGTGTCTTCTTCCTCCAAATCATACTTTGATGATTTGGAGTTTGAGTCAATGTGAGAAGGGGATGGATGGTCAAGAGTGAGTTTGTTCTGAGGGGATTTTTGAGTGGGAAATGTTTTGAAGGGAGGAGATGAAGGGTAATTGTTGGATTTAGGGGTGGAGACAGGAGAAGAGTGGGAGTTTAGGATGTCAATGAGGAGAGGATCATCAGTAAGAAGCAAATCAACGAGGGAGTTGGAGCTAGGGTATTTATTTGAGAGAGAAGATGGAAGAGACAGATTTTCAAAAAGTTTGACATTTTTGGAACAAACAATAGACTTGGAGGTTGGACAATAGATGTGATAAGAGTTAAGATCTACACCAAATCCAGTCAAAATACCCTCTAGGCATTTTTTGTCCGATTTGCCGGTAGAGTGAGCTTGATTGAGGAAAATGGCCTTGGAGCTAAGGATGCAAATGAGATGAAGTTTGGGAGGATTTCTGGTCCAGATCTCATATGCTGAGACTTTGGACTTGAAGGAAGGAAGGAGATTGAGAATGAGACAAGAGCTGATTAATATTTCATCCCAGAGGAAAGCAGGAATGTTCATGTCAATCATGGCAGTTTGTACCGCTTCAAGAATGGTTTGTTTTCCCCTTTTGGCAACTGGGTTGTGTTGAGAAGTATAGGTTTCAGAGGTTGAGTGTTTGATACCTTTTTTTGAGAAGAAGGTGGAAAGACAATGATTAACAAATTCGCCGCAATGGTTGGAATGAAAAAACTTCAAAATTTGTCCTTTCTGATTGGCGTGGAGTTTGATAAACTTTATCACTTTGTCTGGTACATCAGATTTGAGTCTGATAGGCACACAGGTCTTGAACTTTGACCAGTTGTTGGTGAGCAGCAGAAAGTAGCAACATCCGGAGAGCAATGGTGGATTGATGGGCCCACAGACATCTGCGTGAATCTGTTTGAAGGATTCTTGACTGGGAGGAAGGTGGTTTTGAAAGGGTTGTTGGTGGATTTTTCCTTTTGCGCAGGAGATGCAGTCAACTGGGTCATATTTGAGATTTGGGAATTCTTTGGAGAGGAGGCGCGTCTTTTCAAGATTGGGATGACTGTTTTGTTTGTGAATAGTGGATAGAGAGATGAAAAAATAGGAAAGGGCAGGAAGATTGAAACCTTTGTTGATGAAAAAGAGATTATCCTCAATGATTCCAGACATAATTTGAGCGCCTTCAAGGGTGATGGCAAACTGATTTGGAGACAGAAGGGTCAGAGAGCACCCTTTTTGAATGAGTTGACCAAGTGACACCAAATTTATGGCAAGATTGGGGACGTAGAGGGAGTTTTGTAGGTTGATGGTGGCAGAGGTTGTTGTTATTATGGCCTTTCCTTTTCCAAGGGAGGAGATTGATGCACTCGGGCTGTCCATTTTCACTTTGGTTTTGTCAGGGTGAAGGTGAGGAAAGAAATTTGGATTATTGAACATGCTGCTTAAGGGCCAGAGTCCAGCAGTACTTTGTTAGGACTCAGGATGGGTGAGGAGATCATGGCAAAGATATAGGCGAGATAAGATGAGGATGATTTTTCAGAATTTTGGGGAGTGTTGGATGGAGGTGTCAATTCTGGGCCACTTTGTTGATTACCATAGTTGGGCCAAAGTTGAGGGTAGAGCCACCAACATTTGCTTTCATCATGGTTGGCCTGAGGGTTGTGCCAGGTTTATTGGCACTTGATAGCTTTGTTCTTGATCACCAGAGCCAATGGGCTGGATCCGGCCATGAGCTTGTTTTTGAATTGATTGAGGTGTCTCAGGACAAGATTGGCATTGATTTTGGTCTCCCCAAGTGAGTGGGTGATTGTGGTCTTAAGGTGTACAAGTGCTGGTGGGAATTTGTAGAGAAGTAGGTAGGCGGCTATGTTGTTGTCCATTTGTATTCCAATCTCAGCAATTTGAAAAAAGCATGATTGAGCTATGGTGATAAACTTTTAAACTATCTTGGGATCAAACTGGAGGTTGAGAAGGTTGAAGAAGACTCTTGACAGGTTGGCAGTCTGGGACAAGGAGTAGTATTTGTTGATCAATTTCCACAGTTCAATTCCATTGGTCAGATGGTGATCCTTGATGCAGGTGATGTAATTGCGGTTCTCCAACTTAGGAAGAATATATCCAACTATTTCAAGATTCACCTCGGGAGGAAACTTATTGGGTTTGGAGGAATTGAGCCAGTGAGAGATTCCCTTCAGGGAGAGAATGGTTGTGATCTTGGACTGCCACAGGGAGAAGTGGGAGTCGCTCAGATTGGGAATGGAATCCATCAGGGTCTTGAGCAGAGATTGCAAGGGGTCCATTGTGTTATAATTATGGCCAGCAATTAGATTAGGCAAATAAGCAGTATTTAAAGCAAAAGAAATGCTGTAAACCTTGTGTAAATAATTGCTTGATGGGCTCTCACAATGGGGCAACACGTTGAATGATATTGTTGATGAATTTGATTGGATGATGAAGGATGATGGAAAACAGCAGGGAGAAGAGCTCCTTAAGTAAAAAATATTGGACTGTTGTGAGCCCATGATAGAAAAAGCCTAAAGGCAAATTTTCCGCCCCAAAAGAGCTCTACAGGCTCTACAGAACTTGTTACTTAGTTTGGACTACATCAACCCGCATGGCCTCAGTCCCTGAACCCTTACAACCAGCCTATTCTGGTCCACTCTGGTGTTTCCACCTTTACGGGGCTGAACAAGCCCCTTTTCTGTTCAATCCCCTGGCTGGTTTTCCGTTACAACCAGCCCATTTACTCTTATTTCCTTACTTACGGGCTGGTTGCCTCATGCAGCCAGCCCCTGGTCCCACATATGGGCCAGGTGGGACCCAGGACTCACCTGGGTCCGGTCTCAACCTCACTTGGGGGGGGGGGTGTAACCGGCGGACATGCCGCCCCCCCTCTTTCTCTCAAATCCCTGGTGGGGGCGGTCAAATCCCCTCACCAGGGGCCCTGGGGGTCCATACCCCCAGGGTGTTGTCAAGAATAGTGGGCTGGGGGGGGTTCAGATCCCCACAGCCCGTTGCTCCTCCCCTTGGTAAAGGGGGGGGGGGGGGAGAGTGCCCCTCATGCTTTGCTGGTGGGAGGGTGATCAGATCCTCCCCACCACCGGTTGCTCTCTCTGCAACCGGCATTTTCATCCCCTGGGCAAGGGGGAGATTAAATCCCCCCTTCCCTGACCAACCGCCTTGTTGCGGTTGGTTGCTGGCTGGTTCAACCCAGCCAGCCACCCCCTCCCCCTTGCAATGGCAAGAAAGGGGAGGGGGAGGGAGCCAGGGACGCTGGTCCTTGCTCCCAAAGTGGTGGCCGGTCCCGCGCGGTGTTGCACTGCGCTGGATCCCTCTGCCCCCGCAACAGCCCTGCGCGGGATCCCTTGGCTGCTGCAACAGCCCCGCGTGGGCCAAACCAAGGGATACAAGCAGCCTTGAGCAGGCCGCAGCACAGGCAGCAGCCTCTAGGGGGCTGCAACATGGGCGGCGGCCCCCATGAGCTCCCCCTAGCCCAAAACCTGAGACAAACACACTTTGGAGGGCCAGCCTGTCTGGCCAAGTATGCCCAAAGTAAACCTTGGGCCCTATCATGCCCATACATGCCCATCTAGCTGTATTTTCCCATATAACTCACTGGGCCCATTAGGGCCCGTGTACCAATAGGACTGTTTCACGTGTTTTGAGGCCAGTTTCCCCAAATCCGTGACATCCACACAGGCCCGTATGGTCCTTGTGAGTGTCCAATGGGCCGGAGAGGCCCACATGTGCATCCCATTTGGATTACACTTATACGTAGAACACACGTAAGTGTATAAATATTTCAACAAATTGGTCTTTGATGGTCAAGGGTTTTCTGGGCAGCTTCAGACAAGGAAACCTTTGGCTTTTAACCATGTTAAGTTGAAAAGTGGAAACTAGCAATTGTTATTTGCAAGGAGCAATGAACTAGCAAACAATTTGAGTTAATGATAATGAAGAAGTGTGAAGAGAAGGCAAAGGAAAGACAGTTGATAGGATCCTTAGCCAGGGAACCTCTTCTAGTGCTGGAACTGACAAAAACAAGAAAGAAAGTCAGGAAGGAAGGAAATGAAAAGAGATGGTAATGAAAGAAAAGGATCTGCAAAAAAAAGGAGCATATGGAGATGAGAGGGAGGAAGTTGAGAAATGAAAAGAGTGGCAGAAAGATATCTTACATCTGATCAGCCCGAATGATCTGAAATTGAAGTTAGATTTGATTGGAGAATGGATTTGTTGGAATTTTCAATCAAGCTGAGCAATCATAGGTTGAGCGTGATTGGGAAAAAAGATTGGAGGATTAGATGATAGTTGAGGAGTTGAGATGATTGATTGGTAGCGATAGGAACAAATGGTTTAGCAAGCAGCGGGAAGTGGGCTTGAATTGGATCAAGGAAGAAGGGAAACTTGAAAGTGAGAGGGAAGAGTGGATGAGGATGGAGGAGAGGATGAAGTGGAATCTTGAGGTGAGGAAAGGAGGATTTTTGAGTTGGGATTCAAGTCAGAGGAGAGCTGAGTGAGCTGACTGTCTTCAATTTGAGGATTCAGCACCGGGAGAGAATCAAGAAGTCACGGTTTCCTCAGAGGAACTTGAAGGTGACAAAATTGTAGATGGGAGATGATAACAAGCGGAAAGTAAGAGAGGAGAATACATACGGACTGGGAAGGAAATGAAAAAAGCAGTGAGAGAGAAATGGAAACAAGTAGGAAATATGTGGTTCCAGCATACCACAATGTTTCATCCAATAATCAAGCCAAAAGTGATTTCAACTATCATTTTGACCAATCACAAGTTCCAATTGAGCATGCCATAGGAATCCTGCAAGGAAGATGGGCCAGCTTACTGGAGATGCCAAACAGCTTCAAAATTACAAAGACATGAAGATCCTCATCAACTGGATTGTCAGTTGTTTATACTTCACAAACTTATTTCTGACATCAAAGATGAATGGGAAGATATATTTAAAGAAGATATTTCTGATCCTCCTCAAGTCATCCTGCTCTCATCTTGTACCTCATTTTCCTCATTGAGGGAGCAGATTCTACTCCTCACACTGGCTCACTTTGATGAGTACAATTTTTTTTTAAATAGGTGGAATATCACATAACCAAATTGTTCTGGTTTTGGTTGTTCAAATCCTAAGCTGACTTGTTTTTTTTCTTTTCTTTTCTTTTCTTTATTTTACTTTTCTTTTCTTTTCTTTTCTTTTCTTTTCTTTTCTTTTCTTTTCTTTTCTTTTCTTTTCTTTTCTTTTCTTTTCTTTTCTTTTCTTTTCTTTTCTTTTCTTTTCTTTTCTTTTCTTTTCTTTTCTTTTCTTTTCTTTTCTTTTCTTTTCTTTTCTTTTCTTTTCTTTTCTTTTCTTTTCTTTTCTTTTCTTTTCTTTTCTTTTCTTTTCTTTTCTTTTCTTTTCTTTTCTTTTCTTTTCTTTTCTTTTCTTTTCTTTTCTTTTCTTTTCTTTTCTTTTCTTTTCTTTTCTTTTCTTTTCTTTTCTTTTCTTTTCTTTTCTTTTCTTTTCTTTTCTTTTCTTTTATTTTATTTTCTTTTCTTTTCTTTTTTTTGGTGGAATTAAAAAAAAAACAGAACCAAAATTCAGAACCACCAACCTTACCCCACCAAAAAACTGGTCCACTTCTTGCTCCTCCTCACCAAACCACCTCACCATCTACCACCACCTCCAAGTTGACTGGGTCATCCTCCTCATTATGCAGGTCCCCTTGCTCTCTGCTTGGATCCCCTTGTAAGCCCCCCCTCCTCCTCCTTTTTTAATTGGTGCTGACCTCCACCCTCCTCCTCCTCCTTTAGCACCCTGTTACTTGCTTGTTCCTTCCTCATTGCTTTCTTGGCACCTCTGGTAAGCACCTTCCCTCCTTCTCCTCTCCTTGATCCTCACCCTCCTCCTCCTCCTTTGATTTCAGTTCAATCAATTAATAAAACAGCAAGGAAGAATTTGCTTGCTGCTTGTTAAATCAATTTATCAAATGGAAAACAAAGGGTTGTTTTTTTGAGGATTTGTTTGATTGATAAAACGGAAAATAAGCAATTTTTTTGTTTAAAGTTTGTTTGATTGATCAAATGGCAAGCAAATGATCAATTGTTTGCCATTGTATTGATTGCTCATTTTTTTGGAAAAAAATCAATTCCCCTGCCCCCCCTTCACCTCCTCCTCCTCCCCCCTGATGATTAAATAAGGGAATGATGGTTTTTTTTTGGTAGGAGAAATCACAAGTATTTTTGTTTTATTTTCTATGGTTTTTGATCATCTCTGTTGATTATACTGGACTAATGAATTTTTTTTTATTCCTTTCAATGCAACTGGTTGTTCAAACCCTTGCTCCCTCTTCAACAAGAATTTTTCCTGCTTTCCAATTCATCCTACATTAAACTAAAAATGTCATACAATCAGTTGAACGCTTTCCTGATCCTCACCCCAATTGAAGTATTTGGATGGGAGGGAAAAAGATGGGAAGAAATGATTTGATAAGCATACAGAGAGGTAGAAAGAATAGCGCTCTTCTGATAAAGAGGGCTCAACCCCAAGATACAAAAATCTCTTTGCAGATAGAAGGGGGTGGGATCAATGAGCCAGTTGTGTGGTTAGAGCAAAAAACACAAGCTTTGGATCTGTATCCTGCCATCACTGCCAGAAAAACCCCATCAAAAACCCTCCCCTGAAGAGTTTGAACAGAACAAACTGAATATTAAACACTTCCATTTCTTCTCCTCTGTAAACATTTATGTTCATGAGAAATGTGATTGTGAGGCTCTGGTGACAATAATTTAATTTGTCCCTTTGAATAAACTTTCTGAGGAAGAGAAGAAGGATATCAACCAAGTCACCACTTTCCTTCACCAATTGGAAAATTTTTTTAAAACTGTTTGTCCCTCAAGATCTTGGGGTGGAAAGAGGTGGGCTATTGGATGGCAAAAATCAATGCACCCTTTGGAAATCTTTGGACAATATTTTAAAGATGCTTCTGTTTGACATTCACCTCAAGAGTTTTGTTTTTCAAAACTTAGGGCTGACAATGTGTTTCAAATTTTAGGCCAAATGTTCAGAAAGTTAGAAAGAGTGGCCTTTGAATCAAAAAATCAAAAAGTGAAGGAAAGCCATATCCCCTGCTTCTATTCTTTGGAATTTGGATCTGGCCTCACTGCTTTTAACTGTTCACAAGATATTAATTTCACACCCAATGGCTTCTACAACTCTCTCCATATTTAAAAAGGCAATGTCTCCTCATATTCCTTTTAACTTGTGGTTCCAAAAAAAAAATCAAATGGACAACTTACCAACAATGAGAACCAATATCGAGTATCAAAAAGCCAATTAATTTTTCCCAACTTGGGTTTTCTGGAATTATTTTAAACAAAAAGGCATTGTTAAAATGTTTTGGGGAGAAGACAAGTACCAGAACTGTAATTTTCCTGCTGTGGAGACTGCCACTCACACAAGAATAGGAATTTCAATGGAAATCAACAAAACCACTCAAAAAACTTTCAGGGACTTGAAAAGTGGACAAATATGTTCTAGAAAAAAAATATCAATAAAAATAAAAAATACTTGTTTATCAGTGGTGTTAAAAATAGTCTCAAACCTTTGTGTGATCAAAAATAATTTTTTTTTTAAAAAATATTTTTATCAAATAAAATTTGATTAAAAGCCAAGCAATTGATTGATTTACTTTATTTAATCCATCATTTTACTGCTTACAATACATGCAATGGCTACCAATAACCTATCTTTTTTTCTGTGGCTAGCCTTTCCCTCTCCTTTTTGAGTTTCTCTTCCTGTTGATCCTTCTTCTGTTCCTCTTCTTGAAACTCCAGCTTAGCATGTTTCATTTTCCACTCAGCATCCAACTTTTGTTGATTAGCCAAACTTTCATCTTTCAGCCATTGAAAATCCATAGCCAGTTGACAATCCCACCTGTCATTTTCAAATTGAATTTTTTCAGATTCAATTTCTGATTTCACTGTTTCTTGGAGGAGGGGAATACAAATGATCTTGGTTTTGAAAGCAAGGATAATCAATCCATGCACTTACTTGAATATTTTTTCTCCATGATATACTAAAAGCCAGAAAAACTTGAAGTGTTTCTCCTCTTTTGAAGGCTATTGGGGTTGATGTTGATCAAATTGGAGGCCTTTTGTTTTCCCTTTGCCAAGGAGGTTTGTGTGGGAAAGTTGTTGCTCTAATTAGAAGGGGATGTGGGAGGCCCCATTTGCTTTAGGTTTTGGCCATTCAGGAATGGATGAGGCTGTTTTTTTCCCCTTTGAATTGGTCAGTATTCACTAGAAAAAAGACAAAAGAACTTGATTCCTTAATTGAGCAGAAGTTGATGGAAATGGCAATACGGGAATAAAATGCTCCTCATCAGCCATGTTTTTCAGTTCTTCCACCCCAGGAAGAGAGAACTTGAAAGAATGAAGTGAGGGATCCAAGGAAGGTTTTGAATTTTTGAACAATGCTGATTTACATGTTATTGGAGCTGTTTCTGTTTGAATATCCTCCTCCAAATCAGATTGGGGCCACTCATAGGCTTTTTCAGGTCCTCATCATCAACTGAATCCAATTTTTGGAAAGCAAAAGCAGCCAAAGGGGTTATTTTGGCCTTCTTTCCAAAGATTTCATCCATTTGAATATGAAAAGGACAAATGGAGTAAAACTTATCAATCACCAATTTGATGACCTTGGCTTTATAAGAGTTGGTGATACCAAAGCCAGTGTAGATTGGCATTGAGTGGGATTTTTTTTATTGGATTTATATTTCTTGAATTGCTCCTGCATCTTTTTGGATGAAAGATCCGGCCTAAATTTATGTTTATTTTTGATTTCATTGGCAATCAGAAGGAGACAATTAACCCCAGGGGATGGAGGTTGCCAACTATTTTTTTGTTGTCAGATCTAAAGAAGGTGTCATAGTTGGAGGGAATTTTGAGCCAGTTGAACAGGATGATGTGATAAGCTCTCTTGATCTGACTTGAGCCTTTGGAAGCTGATGGGGGAGGATTTTTGGATTTTGAGTTCCTGGGGGATGTTTGATTTGGTCCATTGGATTGTTTAGAGGACCTGCGGGGGGAGGTTTGCTAAGGGGCCATTTAGAAATAGTAAGAGGGATGAATGGATGAAGAAATGAAGCAATGAAGTGATGAAGGGATGCAAAAAAAGTGGGGATGAAGCAATGAATCAATGAGATTTAGGATGTGATGAAAAAAAGGATGGATCAATGAGAGGATGGATGTGATGAAAGCAATACCGTGAAAAGAGTTTTAAAGGGGTGAGAGGGATGAAGTTATGAGGGGATGGGAGTGATGAAGAAAAGAGGATAGGAAGAGATGAGAGTGATGAATTGATGACACAAATATGATAGGAAGAGATGAGAGTGATGAAGTGATGATAGCAATGAATCAAATTTTTCCAATGAGGTTGGAGGTATAGTTTTTGGATGGGGTCAGAGGTTGAAACCAGGGGTGATGATGTGGAATGAAATGTGTTTGATGCAGTGAAAGCATTCAAATAATTTATTTGAAAAAACCCATTTCTTTTCCAGTAACTCTGACATGTCTGATATGAAATAAGTGGGTTTTTTCATTTTTAATGGTGGTTTTGAGTTGGCAGATTTGGGTTGAAACCCCCCATTCAAAAATGGTGGGTTTGGTTAACTTTGATACACCCTAATAATTTGAGACAATTTGTGTTTCCTTTTATTTCTTGAAATGCTAACTTGGACAGAAAATTTTTTCCTGGATATGAGATCAGCAGAGAATAAAAGAGACAAATGCTAGTTCATACAAAACTGGTTAATTTTTTGAATGAAAGTGTTTTTCATTATTTCTATTATTCCTTAAGCTTTATCTCAGAAAAGAATTGTAAAATTCTTCTTTTCTTCAAAAAAGCTTCCCCATTTCATGGTCAGAGATCAGTAAAATACTAAACAAAATACTCAATATTCTCTTAGGTTTTTCCAATTATTTATTGTATATTTGAGAAATTCTGAAAACAAGAAAATTTTGAAAAAATACAATTAATCCTCATATCATTCTTCATAATTGAGAATTTTTCATTTGTTCAAATAGAATATTTAAATTGCCAAATTTTTCAATTATGAATTGACCTAATTGAAAATTATACTGTCAACCCATCTTGGAAACCATATAATATAAAAAAAAAATCTTTGGACTAATTTTCTAATCTTGAGGGAAATGTGGGCTTGTTTAATATATTTCATCTGTAAACTTCAGAGTGATTTTCTTTATCATTGATTGAGATGGATTTAATTTATAATTAACACAAATAATTCAAACTCCTAGATTCCAGGAACCTTTCAATCTTTTAGCTACTCAAGGTGATAGAGTTGGAATAAATAAATTATTCAAGGTAATGCAGCAATGATCCACAAATGTATGGATAAAGAAAATTCCCAAAGGTGGTTTGGTATGGTTTAAGGGTGAATTAATTTATAAATGAATATTTAAATAAATGAAAATAGGGGCCAAAGTTATTAATGGGTTTCTATAAAACCCATCTTCAGGGGATTAAAATCATAATCTATGCACCTTGGAATTTTCAACACTGGTACAAGTGGATTAGTATTGAAAAAAATGTTTGGTATTGCTGGGCTAGGTTAGATAGCCAGCCAGAGCAGAGAGGAATAAGTTACTTGGTAGGGGTTTAAAACCTGGTTACCTGAAACAACTACACTAAAGGGAAGTTTTTGCGCCTATTTTGATTCTTTTGGGGCCTAGGAAAGTGAAAATGCTGAGCTATAAGGGTTAATTGTTTGAATAAAAGTTCATGCTAAAGCAATTAATCATTTAATTATCCTGATAAGTACTTCATTAATGTAAAGCGAAGTGTCTTTAGGTATGATAATGAATAGATTTGAGATAAATAGACTGAGAAGAAGCCTGTTTTTTCCTCTTTCAGTTGATCAGAGTTTACCATGAGGTCTGTCAGGGAAAATAGAGAGGAGGAAACCATGTGTGGTAGGGCCAGAAGCACAGTCATAAATTGCACAAAGGATTCTTTTTTTGCAGGCTGGATGTCCTTGACACATGTAAAGAGAAATTTTATTTCTGGCATTTTTTGTGATATTAGCAGGAGAAATGAGCCTGAAATCTGTGTATACACCCTTCTGGTGGATTAATTTGACATTTTTGTAATTTTTTGTGAAATTCTTTTTTATTATTCAAGATTTTCTGAAATTTTCTATTTTTTTATGTAGGCAGGGCAGGTGTCACTTTTCCAGGCTTGAGAAGTCTTTGAAATTTGTTTTTGGCAATTTTTTTGATTTTTGTCAAAATTTTCAAACCATCTTTCAAAGGGTTTTAACATTTCTTTTTTGTCATATTTTTCCTTATAAGTACGCAATGTCAAATTTTTGACGGATTGGAATGCATATGCAATAGGCATACCTTCAATCTCCCTGAATAAACAGGCTGAACCTGAAGGCAGGTGTAGCGCCTGGATTTGTGATTGAAACCTGCTTTGACTTTGTTGAGGTTTTGGATTCAAGCATCAAATTGATTTCTGGATGAACTCAGAAGATTCATGCAGAATATTTATTCAATGCATAGATTGAATTTGAATTCATTACATAAAAGGAAGGATTGAGAATTATTCATTTAACTGCAAGACTATAATTTGATTGAACAACTTTTCAGCAGTTATGAATCAAATTTTACATCATGGGCCATGATTTCCAATGGTATGAAGTTCCAAAATGAGAAGAATAAAATTTTTAGATAATGATCATCTCAAATAAATGGTGCAAACACAGAGTTTCAATTTGCTTTTAGAATTAATGCTTCAGTTGTCTGAGATTAAATCTAATTTACATTTTTGAATTCTGTACCTTATAGATGTGGTTTAGATAGATATGTGACACAATACCAATTACTCTGATTTAATGTTTTACCAATATCTATTACAAGAAAAAATTAGTGCATGTTTATTTTTATATTTCCTCCTATTTTTTAAGGAATCACCAGTCAGAAAAATCAATAATGACAGTTCTTCAGAAATTAGTATTTTTGATATCAACTTACCAAAGAGTTAATTACTAAAACACAATAAAAATCCTTGAAATTTTGTGCTTTTTTTGCTTCATAAGCCATGCTTTCCACAAAACCTTGGATTTTGTCTTGATATATCACCAATATTGATCCAAGTTCATGATAAAACATTGGAGCATTGAGATAATTGAGGCCAAGGTAGGGATTTTGTGAAGTATCAATTTTTTCCTAAGGAGCAAAGGTTTCAACAATGAGGAAATATTGTGCACAGTTTTTTTCATCAAAGATGTAGAATACCTTCCCCATCTCACAAGGGCCTTGATTTGATGTGGATGAAAAGTAAATCTGAGAATTACTTTTATTGTAGCAATGGGGTGTTATGTGATGACCATGGAAGAGCATTGATTTGAAAGGCAACCACTCCAGCTGGTCCCATGGAAAGATATTTTATGTTTTTATTTTCAATGAATTGTTTTAATTTTTATTCTTGCAAAACAACCATCTCTTTTTTAGCCCTTGAAACATCACCTGTCTTGGAAGAGTAGAACAAAATTTTCAGATCTGGGAGTTGGTCAGAATTGATCCCCAAAACATTCCAGTTGCATCCAGCTTGGTTAACCAAGCCTTGAATTTTGGCCCTGTCAAGGAATAAATTCAAGAGTTACTTATCCAGGAAACCTTAAAATTTTTTTTAAAAAAAAACAATAAATTCAAAATGTTCCACCAAGAATCTACCTTGAGAAATCTGTGTTACCTACATGTATTTTTATTTTTTTTAACCAAGTTAAAGATGTGATTCAGCCTTTCTCCTGACCAACATAAAAATATTGAGGGAGGAACATACAGCTTGATCATCTTAGTCACATGCTGAGAAAAATGGATTTTTGGCTTGGGTTTGATTTCAGATCCCCAATGAAGCAATGATTCCTCCTGGTAAGCCAAAATTAATGCATCCAATTGGCACAACTGGTAATATGTAAGTTGATGAGACATTACCAAGTTGATGATACAAATAAGTTTGGAAGTAGTGGAGTTAAGCTTTTTCTCCCGCAAGCTGTTGGCTGAGTTCCAATTCCATCTTGGAATCAAAACAAGCACTACATGATTGGTGTAAAAAAACAACCATTCAGCAGCCTTAGGAGTACAGGCAGGAGGCAAACCTATGTTTCTGGGAAACCTAGTAATCCAAGATGGAAATTTGATTGAATTTGTACCCTCTTGAAGACTTCTGAGCTCTTGAGTAGTAAGGAAAATCCATTTGATGCAATAATTGTCTCTTCTATCAATGAACCTGCTTGATATGGATTGCATTGATATTCAAAAGAGTGGTAGGAGGTTTCCTGAAGGGAGCTTTTCTTGCTCTTCCCAGATTCATTTTGGCTTCCTGATTTGCTTCTAATAGATCTACTTCTATTTTTTCCTGGTAAGGAATCTTTTTGCTTTCCTTTGCCCTTTGATTGAGGCCCAGATTTGCATGAGCTGCTTGTGGATTCATTCTCAAGAAGCCTTGGAGACCGTCTTTAAGTTGGTTGAAGGAGTTCAGATGCAGAATGTTCCCAACTTCTTCAGTAGCTGGGAGGATGGAGCCCTGGAATTTTCTGGACTACAAAAATTGGTACAAAATTTCTATGATTCATATTTGATGAGCCTTCTTACTGCTGATTTGCCCCGTTTTTAAACTTTTCAATTGGATTAGGAGCAATATCTTCCAGGTTTTTTGAGCAGTTATCTAGCAAATTTTGACCTCTCCTCCTGGTGACTCTTTGTTTATTTTCTGGTGACAAATAGCGCTTTTGTTTGGATCCAGATTTTATTTTCCTGACTTTGCTAATTGTTAGACTTCTTGGTTATGATTAAGTTTGGATTGGTCACCAAAAACAAGCTGAATTGAATTTCAAGTAATCACAAGAATGAGCAGCAGTTGGAATGATCCAAAAAGAAAATGAAAGGAAATAACAAACATGGCTTCACTGGAAGAAAACTAAGAGTCTTGAATCTGATGCTAAAGTGAGAGAAAAAAAGAGTTCTTTCAGACTGTGAGACAAGAGACAATCAGTGATAGGTCTGCAATGGTCAAACAGGCTTGATGAATTAGCTTACTAATGGCCAGTGCGAATAACAACAAATCCAGTTGAGGTATCACAATGTGATGGTCAAAGCGTGTTGATCAGCTAAGGAAAGAATATGCGTGAGCGGGCTGAACAAGAAGTTGAAGCTTGCTGCTCAGGATATCTTAAAATGTTGAACTGGCTGCTTGATGTCAAGAGATTTGTTTGAGGCGGTTGTGTTGATGTGGATTGAGAGGATTGAGTTGGTGCATTTTAGGTATTGGGTCGGATTGCTTGACTTGAGTGGTTTGTTGGTACTTGAACGTTGCTGACGTTGTGACCCCCTTTGTGAATGCGCAGTCTTGCTAAACTCAGCTGAGTATATAGCGTTTGCAGTCTGGAAGCACGCTCCAGATAGAGTGCGGAGCTACCAGACTGCTGGGAGTTGGAGAATGGAGCATGACAAATGGAAAAATGGAAAAATGATAGGAGAAGAGAAAATAGAGAGTGATAAGACTTTGAGAGAAACAAAAAACAAAGAAATTTGACAGATAATATTCTAAAAGGGTAAGTTTTTTTCCTTCTTTCCAAATTTTCAAGGCTTTGGCCAGCTGTGATTATTCAAAGGTAGATGATGCTGTGATCCCGCAGCATTCCAAAGATAAAGATATTCATTGGATCAATTGTTGTCATGTTTGTTTTTAACCAGTATGGTAGAGTTTGGAAAATTGTGTAGCGGGCACCATGTAGCTTGAAAATGTTGGTTTTCTCATTGAATGATTGAGCATTATTCAATCCTCTGCCAATTTGATGGAATCTTGATTATTTTTTAATGGACAAGTATCCTTTTTGGTGTTCCGGATATCATTCAGCTTGAGGTAACTGTGGGAACAGAAGATGTTGCTGAGTGGGATGCAAATCCACCCATTTTACGTAAGGAAAGTGTATCACCAATCAGTCTTAATACAACAGCACATATTAATCTTGCTTCCCAATATTTTTTAGTTTTTGTGAAGAATACTCCTTTCCAACAATCCAGTAGCTCAGAGGAAAAAGGCTTGAATAGATTATTCAGTTGGAATGAGGTTGAATCCTTGGGAGTTGGTGTGAAGCCATAAAAAAAATATTGCATGGCTTGTAACACACACTAGGTGGAAGATTAAACCATCTTAAGAATATTACACCAAGAGAGATGCTTTTTCCACTGGTCTTTATATTATGGCATGTTGGATAATGCCTGTGTTGGTGACTTTCTTCACAAGTTTGGGTTTCTGAAGAAGAAAGTACTTCATTCAAAGGATAGAATTTGTAACAATTTTCACAACAGACATTTTCCACTAGATCATTTGTAATTGAAAATCTTTTGTTCAATTTTGCACAGATTTTCTCATGTTCCATTTTGATGTATTTCTGATATGCATGGTCACAAATGTTTTCCTCAATACTTTGGTGAAGCATTTGGAGTGATCAGATCAGGGCGCTTGGATTTTGATAGAGAAATTGAAGAGTTTTCATCTCAGATGTATTTTATACCTCCATATTTTCTGTGTTAGAATCAAAAATGTAGTTGTGCACTATTGGATTTGAACCCATGAACTCAAAATTCATGAGTGATGCTTTAACCACTAAGCTAATTGCGCCATTGCCAGATGGGCCATTGTGCCTGTCCACTCAACAAGGGTTTGCTTGGATTTAGCTATAAAGACCTGATGTGTCATTTGACAATGCTTTTCAGGCTTTCATTACCAAGAGTTAGAATCCTTGGATGGCAGTCTGAATAAGAGCAGATTTGACTCCAACACTCCCCCTTGCTCTGTTTCAGGGTGCATACAGCTATTCACAACTCAAGTTGGTTCTGCTCATCTTGTCTTTTTCCATTTTTAGGGTGCGCCATATGGATGAAAACTCTTGCTACCATTTTAGAATGCAAATTTGGTTGTGCACTATGGGATTTGAACCCATGACCTCAACACTCATGAGTGATGCTTTATCCACTAAGAAAAGTGCGCCATTGCCAGATGGGCCATTGTGCCTTTCAACTCAACAAGGGTTTGCTTGGGTTTAGCTGTAAAGACCTGATGTGTTGTTTTAAAATGCTGTTCAGGCTTTAAGCACCAAGAATTAGAATCCTTGGGTGGAAGTCTGCATAAGAGCAGATTTGACTCCAACAAAATATTATTTTAAATATTTTCATTCATTCCTTGAAAGATACTTCACACATGGTTCAAGAAAATTATTCCTCCTCCTGTAGTATCTGAAATACCTCTCTCCAATCTTGAGTTGTGATGGTGGTTGATCTGAAAAAGAAAAAAAAAGTTAGCTTGATAGTGGAGTTTTCCTGACTGGTTGAATGATAGTGATTGTACTTGCTCTGCTTTTTGGTCCTTTCTCTTTTGAACCTGAATCAAAATTAGGAGCAAATAAATAATTCTTATGCTTAAAAATTGCTTGTGAACAGGATCTCAACTTTTGAATATTTTCCAGAATTTTTTGAGGAGAAATCTTGTAATGCACATGCACTGTTCTTGTCTTGACCAATCTATGCAAACAATCTAAAGCCTGAGCCTGGTTTGTGGGATTCCATAGTGGCTCCTAGTTGAGGTTGGGTATGAGCTATTTTCAACTTTTTTACAGAAAAAATGGACCACATACCATTATGAAAACAATGTTTTCACATTTGATGTTGAGAACAACCCCTGCAGATTGGATGGAGCCCAGTAGTATTTGGGTTGAGGTACTGCTGGAAAAATCTTCCAGGCATTTGTTTCGCTCTGTAGCTGTGATGATTCCATCCAAGCGGAAAAATATGATCTTTTTATGACTCAGAGCAATCTGAATTCTGAGAATTGAATATTTTTTGAACAAAATGGTAAGCCTCTTTGTGAAAATTGAAGGTTATCTGGAGGAAGTCTTACAAATTAAGAAACCTTTTCCAACAAGAAAAAACCACTTTCTTTCTTGGGCTATCCCTTTTCTCCAATTTGTCCATGATCATGTTGATTAGTCTTTCAATTTTTTGAGCTCTCCAAACACACAGCAGGGTGGAATCAATGTTGAATTATACCATGTTTTCAAGAATTGGAATCTTCTTCTTTCACTTGTGTTTCAAAATGACCGGATGATGTGAGAACCAGATTTGGGTTGGCTAACAGTGGATGATCACAGATTCCACAGAGTTCCTGAATTCTAGTGAGGAATCCAGGATTATTGGAACCTTCATGGACATAGGACTCTTTTTTTGGGATTGATTTGAAAAGTATGTCCTTTTGATTGTTGTAATATTATTGTGCAGATGGTTTCAGGGGTGTGTAGATAATTTGATGGCTTTCATCTGGTAGACTATCAAGATCATTCTCTTTGATTCTCCTGAGAACTAGATGACGCAAGATGAGTTGGAGTGGTTTGAAGTTTCCAAGCTTGAGATGGGTTAGAAGCATTTTTACCTAATGATTTTGAGATTCTTCAATATCTGTGCAGAGGAATGCCAGCAATGACATCAGGTCATTTAGATGGTTCTGGACCAGTTTCCCAGTAAGGCATTGGCGTTTTTGAGCTCTAGTTGCAAAGATTGCTTGAGTCACCTTTCCATTGATGTTCCAGATTGTACTATCAATTGATAGATGATCAGTTTCAGGAATTGCATGTAATGAAAATGATACTTACTGTGTCTTGTCAAGGATTATCCTGAACCAATAACAAGAGTAAATGAAAGCAGAAGAAAGGTTTGATTCCTTCTGTGACTTCTCATGAGTATATTACATGAGGGGATAAATAGTGATGATGACCAAGGCTGAGTTGAGAACATCTGTACTGAATCAATGCCTTTCACATCCATGGTAGATCAGGTAGTTGATGGTGTGAGGGGTGTTAAAATAAGTATGCACTCAGGTGTGTTCTATGTATAAGTGTAATCCAAATAGGGTGCACATATGGGCCTCTGTGGCCCATTGGAAACTCACACAGACCATACAGGCCTGTTGGAATGTCACAGATTTGGGGAAAATGGCCTCAAAACTTGTGAAACAAGCCTATTGTTACATGGGCCCTAATGGGCCCAGTAGGGTGTATGGGCAAATACAGAAAGATGGGATTGTATGGGCATCATTGGGCCCAAGGTTTATTTTGGACATAATTGGCCAGAAAGACTGGCCTGCCAAAATATGATTAATTCATGTTTTGGGCTTGGGGCGGCCCATTGGGGCCGCTGCCTGTTCTGAAGCCTGTTTGGGGCTTCCACCCATGTTTGGGCCCACTTGGGGCCACTTGTTTCTCTTGGTAGGGCTCACGCGAGGCCTGACAACTTGGTTGGGGCCGAGGGATCCCACGCTGGGCTGTTGGCCGCAGCCAATGGTTGGAGCCGCAGGAGCTGGGGACAACAGCCCCGGCTCCTCCCCCTCCCCTTGCTTGCCATTGCAAGGGGGAAGGGGATGGCTGGTTTGGTTCAACCATCCAGCAACCAGTCAGGGTGGGGGGGGGGGAATTCATCACCCTTGCACCCAGATGGAGTGGCTGGGCCAGTTGCAACAAGGCAACCGGCGGTGGGGGGGACCTGATTGCCCTCCCACCAGCAAAGCGCAAGGGGAGCTCTCCCCCCCCCTCTACCAAGGGGGAGGTGCAACAGACTGAGCGGGATCTGACCACCCCCCAGCCCAACCACCTTTTACAACACCCTGGGGGTATTGACCTCCAGGGCCCTGGTAGGGGGATTTGACCACCCCCTCCACGGATTTGTGAGAAAGAGGGGGGGGAAGGTATTTCCGCCAGTTACACCCCCCCATGTGTGTCTGAGACCGGACCCAGGTGTGTCCTGGGTCCCACCTGGCCATTTTTATGGCCAGGGGCTGGTTGCATGAGGCAACCAGCTAGCATGTGAGGTCACAGGACCGGTTATAACAGACAGGAGGGCAGAGGATTGAACAGCAAAGGGGATGGTCCAGCCCCATAATGATGGAAACACCAGAAATTACCAGAATAGGCTGGTAATAAGGGTACAGGGACTGATGCCATGCGGGCCTATGTAGCCCAAACAAGTAACAAGGCCTGTGAGCCTTTACAGCTCTTTTAGGGCGGAAACTTTGCCTTTTGGAATTTTGTATCATTGGCCCACAATAGGACAATCTTTTGTACTTAAGGAGCTCTTCTCCCTGATATTTTCCATCATTCATTCAAATCCAATAGAATTCATCAATAAAATCATCCAACGTATTTCCCCATTGTGAGAGCCCAGTAGAAATTATTGACAAAAGGTTTCCAGCATTTCTTTTGCTTTAATTACTGCTCATTTTCCTAAGCTAATTGTTGGAACTAATTATAACAAGGGGAAACATGTTTTCTGAGTTTTTTTCCCCAGTTCTGGGTCAGGCCGGGTGGGCATATGATGAGAGTTGCCTGATCAGGCAGAAAAACTGGAGGGTTATCTTGGTGATGGTAAAAAGAGGTTGATTCAGGTATAGTGTGACAAATAAGGGAGATTACTTGTAAAAATTTTCCAAGACCTGTATCATCCGCCAGTATTGAGCCCAAAGAGTTGGTGGAACAGATTTTGGATCAGATTGATAGAGCAAAGCTTGAGCTGCTGATTTTGTTTTCCCAAATTTGCCAGGCATTCATGTTTTATTTATGCCAAAAGGCCAGAGCAGAGGTAGCATGTGGTGATTCATGATCAAGAATGAATGCAATTCCTTGAGCCTGGTGCGGGAGGAGTTTGGTGGTGAATATTTTTGGATTGGGATGGATTGGATTAAGATATCCAATTGGGATCTCAAGGAGGTTTGGATCATAGTAGAGGTTTTAAAGAAGTGATCACATTGTTAGCATTTGGGATGGTAGGTTGGCCAGTGGGCAGCCATGGTGTTTTGAAGGGTTATACTTGGGGGGTATTTTGATGATTATATGAGCACCAAGAAGCTTATAAAGTATGTCCAATATATGTTGTTGATGACAGAATAGAAGGAGAGAAAGCTTAAATGTGGTAATTTTGGAAAGACCAACATGGAGAATGGTTTTCATGAAGAGAATTGGATGAGGCAGTTCCCTCACCATTGCCTGCCAATCACCACCTGGTCCATAGCCTGTGAGCCGGGTGAGGAGAGGTAAAATTATTGAGTCAATTGGAGGGGCATGGACTCCTACATGGAAAGAAAGTTCTGGTATGTAGAAATTTATATTATGATCCCTGGGGTATAATGATGCCCAATAGGTTCCTTAGCTATTTAGCAGTTTTGGGAGATCTGGTGTAGTTATTTCAGCCAGAGGAACTTGAACAAGGCCAAAGCAGAATGGGGTATTATTAATTGACTGCAGTTTGAGTATGGGAGTTTTGTGCGGAGTAAAACAGATGATGTGTTGCCAAGGAAGGAGGATGGTACTAGTGTGGTCAATCTGTCATTATTTGAAATAGGGGAGGTATTTAAATGAAAATCATGTGAAAAATTTATGTAAAGGTGGTGGGACAGGTGTAATGATTATAAATATATGCATAGAGGATGGGATTTACAATAAAACTTAAAAAAAGGTCCAAAGAAGTGCACTCATGAGCAAACAAAGCCATTTTATAAGAATTAATTGACAAATAATGACCTCATTGTGTTTTCATCCCTGGCTTGGGGAGATTATAAAATTCCGGAACCTTCATTTCATTTAGCTTTCTGTGGGGGTTTAACATGGCCAAGATACAAAGCCCATTTTCCACAAACCAAGCAAGGCCTTTTGGGTATCATCCTGAAATGCTTCATAGGACCATAGCACAGCTGAATGATGATTCCTGGTTTACAAAAACAGTGCATCATCAATCAGCTGTGCTATGCTCCTATGAAGCATGTCACCCCAGCCTATTTAGAGGAATCAGTTTCATACTCAAAAAAATGAAAGTGGCCATCATGTGATTCCCCTGGAGAGCAAGAAAAAGCTCATAACGCATACAGCCTGCCAAAGTGGACCTGATTTGGGTAAACTGGTTAATTCAAGAAGATTCATTTCATTTTGGAATACTGGGATGTTTCACTTTTTTATGGGTGCATGACAGTGCTCAAAGGCTATCCCACTTTCGAGAATCAAGCCATCACCTTTGGGAACTTTCATGGCCCTGTACCACACATTAAAATACATGTAATGCATTTCTCTTTCAGTCCAGCTCCTTTATAATTCTTCACCAAATGATTTCACTCTGTATAGACAGTTAAATTTATGGATGTTAATGTCTGGTTTCCGGAAACAAGAAATCAACTTTGTGTAGTTTTGTGCCCCTGTTCAGCAAAATAAGCAAGGAATTGAAGCAGAACTTCACCTTTGACCAGATTTGATTTACTTTGAACCATGGGTTTTTTCATGCTCTACAGGGGTATAAAACTGCCTGTGATTTCTGTTGAATGTGTTGTTGAATAAATTATGCTTCCTTCATGTTGAATGTTGTTTCCTTCCCTCTATCCATTTTCCTTCACACAACTGTTCCATCACATTTTCCCACGCTGGGTGCCAACACTCTATATTTATATTAGCCAGATCTAGAGTGAATCAAGCTATGCCTGACAACTAGCTTTCTATCCTTTGATCCACCAATCACTGCCACACCATCCTTGAATATTAAAATTATCAACACACAGCCAATCAAGACCACCTGCAGCCAGTTCAAACAAAGTAAGGAACAATCACAAATCTTTGGTTGTGACTCTAACCAACCAATCTCACTAGTTTTTCCAAGGCGCTCCTCTGTTCATCTATTGTTACCTTTGTTTCTGGTTGATCCCAACTTGTCTCCAAAAAGACTCCCATTGGTATTGTTTCTTTTTGGTTTCCTTGCTCTGATATGCTGTGTCCTGTTTTTCATTTCCTAATTTTATTCTCATTGAAATACAGTCTGGTCCTAGTCTCCATACCAAACCTATTTTCATCATGGTTAAAATCCAAAACAAGCCATGCCCGCAACCAGATCCTCATCAAGGCCAAGACCAGGGGGGGACCCATGACTTTCCAATCTCAAGCCCTGAAAGTACTTATTGAGTCCACACCACTGATGAAAAAATAAAACTAAAGCATGTGGCGGAAGAAAATGGAGAAACTGTTCAACCTCAGGGGTATATTTCACAACATGAACTCATCGGATGAGTTTCTGAAACTAGAAAAGGAGAAAAACCAAGAAATGGCCGCCTACCTAATTGCCAAACTTGATACAAAAACCTACAACAACATTATCAATGAACGCAACAAATAATATGCCAAACTTATCTGGCTAGAAACTTAATAAAACTTTGCCTCATCCCAATTGGCAAACAGGGCCTAAATTTTCAACATTTTTCTTCATCTCACAATGATGTCAAAAATTGAAGCATTTGTGACAACCATCCAAAAATTCTTGAAGAATTTAACAGAAGTTGGAATTGAGCTTCCCTCTTACATTATTGCTTATTAGGTTCTCTTCAAATTTCTCTCCTCAATGCAGAATATGAAAACTAAAATCATGCACTTGAATCTGGAAATGAAGATCAAAACTGTATTAGATTGCCTTACCCAACACAAAAAACAATCAGCGCTCAAGAAACACCAAACAAACCAGTCAATTTAGCGCTGTACAACAGAAATAGATGCAAAAGCAGGAAAAAGAATTCTGCCGTGACCTTCCATCCCGCCAAAAGCTGTTGGGTTCAAATTCAGGAGCTTAGACCACAAAATACTCACTATTGAGGTAATAAGGGTACAAAGAAAGCCATCAACAAAGCCCACTACCACAAATTTTCCTTTTTCTGTGGAATAAACTCATCCTGTCAAGAAAAGTTGACCCGAAGACATTTAATACTAGAATGCGGTTGCTCCATTCATATGATAATCACCAAGAATCATTTCCAGTCCATCTTCAACCCCAATGGGGAGGAAAGACCCAAAACAGAAAGAAAAATGCCAAAATTGAGATCAAGGGAATTGGTAATGCTATAATTCCCTTTGAGCACTGCAACATCAATCTCAGCAATTAAACATGGGTCCCCAATTCAACTTTGAATCTAATATCTCTTGGAGCTTGGGTAGAGAAGCTGGCAAACTTGACTATCAATTCAACTTTCTTGCCTGCACTTTTGTTGTACACATAGGCAACAAAGAAATCATCTCTGAAAGAATCCTCAACAATCTCTGTCATAAAAATGATGAAGGAATACAACTATGGTTTCTAATCTAGAAATAAACTATCCAAAATACACAGAATTCTTGGGAACGCCAGTCTTGGTTGGATGAAGAAATACCTGAATAAGGCAATCCCATCCAAGGAAAAACAATTTTTTTAATGTCTCAACTGCAACAAGGCAAAAATTACCAAGTAAACCTTTTTTCAAGTCCAAAAAACTGCCTCAAAAATCCTAGACCAAATTCATGTGGACTTCATGGGTGCCCTCAATCCTACGTCTAAACGCAGGTACAGATTCATCCTCAACCTTGTTGAATCTTACTCTGGATACGTTGGGTGCTTTTCACTCAAGATCAAGGATGAAGTTGCAAGCACCCTTATCTTTGTGTTGGAGAAGAAGCACAGGAAGCACCAGAGGTATCCCAAAGAAGTTTGTTCAGATTGTGAAGGTGAGTTTTTCAACCAAAAACTGACTGCCTATTTAAAAGAACAACTTAGCAATCAAATTGTTCTGGAACCTCACCATTCTCAATATAATGGCCAAGTAGAAAGAGCTAATCAAACTGTCACGGAATCAACTGGGAAATACTCTCAGAAATTCAAATACCAAAGTTGTACTGTCATGAGGTCCTTCGGGGCTGCTGTGTGCTGCTCAACCAAATTCCAAAGGAAAAAGGGAGAAAATCACCTTGGGAGTTGATACACAGAAGAGGGCTTCCAGCAAACTATTTGAAGCCTATTGGCTCCAATCTCATCTACTGACCCAATGACTTGCAAATTCAATAAAAACTTTAAAAAAAGGGGAGTCTGGCACACTCATAGGCTTCATTCCTGCTCTCCTTTTGTAAAAGGTGCTCACCTCTTTGGGAAAGATTCTCAGTACCAAGCACATCATCTTCACCAAATCCGCCACGGCAGATGTGAATGTACAAAAGGAAAAAATTGATCTCAACCTGCCATCCAAAGCAATTACCCAGAGGACTCCTACAAAACCTTACTTGTCCAACAATCAATTGCAATGCTCTGTCAGTAACTCCACAAACAAGTTGATGAAAGAAGAAGAGGTTCCTGATTCTTCCAGCAACTTGTAAAAGGATGCAGAAGTTTCCACAAGTCTCAAGCCAAACTTAAGGAAAAGAGACACTGTAAAAAAATCCAATCAATAAGGCTATCATGCGGAGAACCTGCTCAAGTTGATAGAAGAAGCCCTGAATATCCCTGTATGGAAAGAATCCACCAAAAAAGAATTCAAGAGTATTGAAGACCAAAATGTCTGGGAGGTAGTTCACAAGGACCTAGTAACAAACCACCTGAATACTGTGGAAGTGTTCAAAGTGAAGCATAACACCCATGCTGAACCACCATTCTACAAGACTCAACTGTGCATTCAAGGATTCAACCAGAAATATGGCCTGGATTACTTTGAAACATATGCCCCTACTAGGAGAGTTTCCTCTTTTTGAGCACTCCTCACATTTGCTGTTGACAAGAGACTTGATCTCCTTCAAATTGATGTCAAGGGAGCCTTTGTGCATGCCAACATTGAAAAAGATGTCTTCATTGTGAAACCTCCTGGATCAGGTCAAAGCAGAAAAGACCTGAAGCTAAGAAAATCACTATATGCCCTGAAACAGGCTCCACAAAACAGGTACAAAACTCTAACAGCGTGGATTGAAGATCAAGGGTATACCAAATCTGCCTGTGATCTGTGTCTCTTTCTGAGTAAAGAAAACTTCTTGGCTCTCTTTTTGCACATGTACAATTTAATAGTTTCTGGAAGAATGGAAGAATTGAAGAAGAAATTTCTTGATGGCTTCAAGAAATCCTCAGCACATCCACAAAATACAGTATTAGGAATGAAGGTAACAAGGGACAATTATCTGATATACCTCAGCATACCTCTCCACATCAAAAAGGGCCTGACCGCCATGAATTTTAACAACTGTAAAACGGTCTCCACTCCCAGGAACATGGAACTTAATATTTCTCCAGCATCAACAGAAGATCATCAAAGATTTCTGGATTGAAATGTGAATTATTAATCCCCAATTGCCCATCTCAATTTCATTGCAGGCCTGGCTAGACCCAAAATCAGTTATCCTGTCTCCAGCCTAGCCAGATTATACAAGAAACCTGGATACTCACATTGGATGGAAATAGTCCACGTATCACAATGTCTGTCAGATACCAAGGACATATCCCTGAATATTGGTCCTTGATCCATTTCAAACAGGCTCATTTGTTACAGTGACGCCACCTGGGGGGAAAATCCTGAAAAGAGGATCTTGTGCAGTGGCTTCATCTGCTCTTTCAAAAGGCAGCCCTCTATACTAGAAAAGCCATTGACAGCAAAACATCACTCACTCATCTACAGAATCAGAATGTGTTGATCTGTCTAGCTGTCACTTGGAGGGGAAATGGCTTCATAGGCTACTTTCTGAAATATATTGGGAAACATTCAGCTGTCCACGTCATCCCATTGATAATAAGGGTCTCAACAATAAGATTAACAAAATTGGGACTAACTCTAAGGCAAAACACATCAACATCAAAATGAAGATCTTTCAGCTTGCTACTATTGCAGAGCAAGCTGCAAAAAGTAACAACAATAACATAAAAATAATAATAATATAATTAACCTAAGAAGAAGTGGAAAAACCATAAATAAAATAAATTTTTCACCCAAAATTAGGTAGGGTGACTCACTGACCCCACCCTTGAAATCCAACTCCTTATATTTTTAAATAATTAAGGAAAGAAAGACCAAAATACCACGGCTCCACTGTTGAGCTTTTGGTCAATTAAATATTTCACACATATTGTCACGTATAGGTTTCACACCTAAAGTTCAGTCAGAATTGAGGTGTTGTGAATATTTTAGGAGTTATGGACGGAAATGTGTTTTGTCACAATTCACGGACGCAGCCGCGGCAGCCAATGCACCCGCGCGCGGCTGAAATACAGCCTTGTCACTCCGTCAAGGTTTTGTACGCAGCCCCGGGCCTCTGACAAGTACGCAGCGACGGAACTATGGGTTGACAGAGTGACAGGCGTCCTGAGACGCTTAGGTACTGCGTAAACATGCTACAACCCACACGGGAACATTCTATATATGTAATAAATGTTCCTGTGGATAGTAGATAGTCTAAAAGTACATAATATTATATAAAAATAATTAAATAACCCTTATACGTATTTTTATTAAATATAATGCAAAGTACCAAGAATGTTGAAAATAAGACAATGAAAACTTCTAAAAATATATTAAAATACTTAAAAATTTTTTTATGAGAATCGCCAGACATCAATATCTTTGTGACAAACTAAGAAAACTAATGATGTAAAAATATTACATGAATTCACATTACTTATATTTTTAAGTAATTATCTTAGTAAATCAACTGGAACTCGAAAATAAAGAGTAAAATCAATATTATGACTTTTACTCCAGTTATATAATACATAATGAGAACTTACCTGAAATCAAGATGTCCGTAGAAATGTCTATTAATATAATTATTTAATTACTGGGAACATTTACTAAAGATAATTAATTAAATAATACATAAATAGGACAGATTAGTGTTATTCACACGTCCCAATGTCTATTATAAGGTGGAATAATTCCCATACCCTGAGGAATTAGATGCTACCCGGGCTATAGCACCAGGAACACATGACAGGCTACCTTGGGTCACCCTGCTAGCCTTACTGTCCGTCCCTTTGAGCACCTACAACCCTCAGAAGGACCATATTTGGACTCCAAAAGCTACAAATAAAGAGCTCTTTTGAGGATATTGATGGGAAGAGACCCAGTTATATTCATATCCAGACACCGTGCCAAGGTAATCAAGTACTTATAAGAGATAATTAAGTGATTTATGGCAATGTCTGATCAGTGGTATCCGTCCCCAACCTCTTTTTATCAATTAAAACTGCTGAACAACCTTATAACCCCAGTATACAGGTTTAACACATCAGTTCACGTCCCAAACAGATACCCAAAGGATCTAATGATATACCAGTGAGCTTTATTATCCTTTCTCTGTTGTTGCAGATTGGTTACAAGGCCCTGCCACATGTTTTCATACTGAAATCCGTGAAGAGAGGTTTTAAAGATCCCCAATATAATTGCGGACCCTCTATAAAAATATTTAATAATAAATTTATTCATATTGATTTATAACAATAAACTATAACCAAACCAATTAACCTTGCAATAAGCTTAATCCAAATATTTTACGGATTTTTGCTGCATTTATTAAATAATATATTTATTTTTTATTCTATCACCTCTGGTAGCTAAAGGATAGCAAGGGTCTTGGAATCCAGGAGGCTGAAAAGATCCTTGTGGATGATTTCAAAATCAAGTTAATTGATGTAATATTGCTCATAATCTCTCAGTCCATGGCTGCCAATGCTTTAACCAAGGCATCTAAAAATATTTCAAACTGCAGATTGATAAATTCCTTCTACTCCCAAGCTGGGTTCCAAAACTCTAGATTTGGATTGACCAGCTCTAGAGTGAATCAAGCTATTCCAGACAATTAACTTGCTGTCCTTCAATCCACCAATCACCAGCATGCCATCCTTGAAAATCAAACTTCTCAACACACAGCCAATCAAGACCACCTGCAGCCAGGTTGAAAAAAGTAAAGAAAAATCGCAACTCTTTGTTTGTGACTCTAACTAACCAATCTCACTAGTTTTTCCAAGGCACTTCTCTGGTCATCTTTTTTTACTTTTGTTTCTGGACGATCCCAACTCTTCTCCAACAAGACTCCCATTCCCAATGTTTCTTTTTGGTTTCTTTGCTCTGAGATGTCTGTCCTGTTTTTAATTTCCTAATTTCCTTCTCATTGAAATAAAGTCTGGTCTTGTTCTGCATACCAAACCTATTTTAATCAATTTCCAGATTCTGGAAAGTGGGAATCAGGTTGGAGCCATGTTGTCCCCCCATAGAGAAAATGAAAACCAGGATACCTACAAGCCACATTATGCTGCTTCTTTGTTCTCTTCACCCATTGCTATCACTTTTTATGTCCATTTAAAATTATGGATTTTGATGCCTGGTTTCCAGAAACCAGACATCAACCTTTGGTGTGTTTCATGCTCTACTTCAGCTTAACACTGCCTGTGCTATTCAGTTTCTGGAAACTGGCCATCACCGTGGAGCCATGTTGTTCCCCCATTGAGAAAATCAAAAACAGGCTACCTACAAGCCACATTATGCTTCTTCTTTGTCCTTATTCAACCCATTTGCACTCATACTAGCAAGTTAAGTTTATGGATGTTGATTCCCAGTTTCCAGTGACCAGAAATTAACTTTGTGCAGTTTCATGCCCCCATACAAAAAAATAAGCAAGGAATTGACAAAGAAATTCAAATTTGACCAGATTTGATTTACTTTGCATCATGGGTTTTTTCTGTTAAGATTCTGTCTCCATTCCACTCAACTATGCTATTCTTCATCTATCCGCACCTCTGGGTGCGCTTCTTGGTTCTCTCTCTGCGCACTCTCACTTGTCTGCAACTCTCATCTGCAACGGGCTTGGGTTGCTCTTTATCTCTTTTCTTTTCTTGTACATATTTTCTATCTCTTTTATTTTCTCATAAATCTTTTATTCTTTTCTTATTACTTTGCTTATTCTTTCTCGTGCCTCTGTTGTATTCAATAATAAATCTTCCAAGTCTCATTCCAATCTGACCTCAAATAACCCTTGCCTGGTAAGATGTCACCTTCTTGAATGTACTGAATGTTCTCCTAATTTGATTCCTGTTTCATTCAGTCTATCTTCTCGTGATCTTCATCACATCTGCCTCCATTTCACCAACTTCTGTCCCGCTCCACAAATTTCTTCTAGCATCAATCTAGCCGCCACTCTTAACATTCATTTCCGGCCAAGCTGTACAACTCTGCTCTATCCTTTTCTTTTTCTATTCTTCTGATTCATCATTTCTCACTTTGGCCTTTTTTTCTTCTTTATTCAGCCAATTCTGGTTCTAAGTCACATTGAAATTCAACCACATACTTTTCACGGTTAAAAGCCAAAGTTCACCAACAAACTCTAACCGAACCTAGACAAACCTTACAATTATGACTGGACCAGCTGGGGCAGCCAACTTCTTCCACCAGGTGGCTCTGAAAGCTTCCGTCGACGCTATCCCTCCTCTGAATAAAGAAAATTACTCAATCTGGAGAGATAAGATTCTCATGCCATTTGATTTGAAAGATATCAAAGATGCAATCACAAGAAATTCCTGCCCTCTTTCCTCTAAACAAGATAGAGAGATCCAAGCCATTATACTCTCAAAACTAGACAGTACTACCCATGCAAATGTGGTCAACTCCTCAAATATGACATCGTCAAAACTCTTATTTTCCAAAATCACTAAGAGATTTGCTTCTTTGGAGAGGCTCATAGGGCGAGGTTCTTCAATCATTTCCTTCATTCAACTTTCAGCAAACACGCAATCAAAGGATTTATCACTGAAATGCGTAAATCTATCACAAGGATGACGGATGTTGGAATCGAATTAGCTAAGGACATTCTTGCCTATCTCGTGCTCTTCAAATTCCCTTTGGTCTTAGAAAATCTCAAGCAACAGATAATGCATGTGGAAAAACAGCTAACGGTAGATATAGTATTTAACCATCTCACTCAGTAACATAACAAGAGAAAAGCTCAAACAAATCCCGGTAAATCATCTACGGAATTCTCCTTTGTGTCAAAAAAAACTAAGATTCATAAAGATGAAAAGAAGATAAAGATGATGTGTTGAGAAGGATATCATGATCCAAACACTCCTCACTCTGAAGCCTCTTGTTTTCATCTACATCCTCAAATAGCTCCCAAATGGTGGATAGAGAAGCAAAATGAATGGAAAATCAAAAAAAGAAAAACCCCTACAATGAACTATCATGCCCTGTTAACTCTTTGGATCAACGCAGACAATAACCCCAACCTTCTTATAGACTCTGGAGCTAACGTCCATATATTCAACAATCTCAAGTTCTTTTCCTCCATTAAAATCCAAGAAGAACCAGACAAAATCAAAACTGGAAAATTAGAAGCAAACCTCAAGATATGCGGAACTGGAACTGTCAGATTAGAATTAAATGAATCTGTCATTACATTAGAAGACTGTGTCTACGTGCCCAATATTGTTGTAAATCTTATTAGCCCGGGTCTTTTGGAAAGCAAAGGATGTAATCTATCTCAAGTAAACAACAAATTTTTGGTCACTTGGAGGAATCAACTTGTACTGAAGGGCCTGATTTGAGACAATTTATTTGTCATTGAAAAGCCTAAGTCTGTAGACCAAAGTCAAATGATCAATCTCTCCCAACATGCAAATAGTCGCTCATTATCCCTACTCAATCTACACAAAATGTATGGACACGCTTTGATATCCACCCTCAAACCTCTTGTGAAGGATCTTTACTCTAATGAAGAACTCAACTCATTCAAATGCAATAGCTGTATCAGAAGTAAAATCACAAGATCACCCTTCACAGGTATCTCTACACCATCAAGTAAGCCCTTAGGACAAATTCACCTGGACCTTTTAGGTCCTATCTCCCCCCAATCTAAATCTGGTCATTTTTATATTTCCACTTTGACAGACAACTGCACTGGTTATCCCGCGGCGTTCCCACTGACCTCAAAAGATGAAACTACGGAAGTGATAAGAAACGTCCTTGAGACTGAGCATAAGAGATTAGGCTACTATCCATCCAAGATCTTCTTGGATAAAGGAACAGAATTTGTCAACCTCAACCTCAAAGACTTTGCTAAATCTAGACATATCAACCTGATAACCTTGGAACCCTATCATTATCAACATAATGGAAAAGCCAAGAGGGTAAATAGAACAATCGTTGAGTCAGCCCGTGCCATGTTCTCTTCTTTGAAGCTGGCAAAGAATTATTGGCATATAGTTATGAGGAGCTGTTGCTTCATGCTCAATCAAATTCCCAGAGAAGGTAATCAACAGTCTCCCTTGGAACTCATTTTTGTTAAGAGTCTTCCAACTAATTACTTGAAACCTTTAGGTTCTTCTGTTATATATCTGAATAAACACATCCAACAAGGTCAAAAATTCAATGAAAAGGGACTGAAAGGCATCTTGATTGGCTTCAACCCAACCTTTCACTCCTATCTTATTCTTAATTCCCTTGACGTGATTGTTGAAACTAAACACATCAAGTTCCTCAAAACTCAGTTGGACGGATTTCCATTCCTTGAATCCCCCCAACTAGAATTGTTTGCTCAATCCAATCTGGATTCCTACAAAACTGACTTTTAAACCAGTGACAAACAATACGCCATGAGAGGGACTGGTACTGAAGCTCTAGATTCCAATTCTGATTCTGAAGATGCCAGCTCTCCCAATCCTCAATCTTCCAATTCTCCCAAAATCCTCCCCTCTGATGCCCCCATAGTACAGAATCCACAATCAACAAATCCAAGGCTCAATCTAAGACCACAAAACAAGATTAGAAAACCTCAAAGATACGGTTTTCACCACTATTACAAACCACCATTGTACAAAGCAGCACAAAAGTGTCCTGAATGGACAAAATGGAAAAAGGCGTTGGAAGATGAATTAAGTTCTATTTAATTGAAACAGGTTTGGGAAGAGTACTTCAATGAGGGAGATAACATCCTGAATACCATCTGGGTATTCAAAATAAAAGAAAATTGTCATGGCAAACCTGTTAAGTACAAAGCACAACTTTGCGTACAAGGATTTGACCAAATCCAAGGCGTGGACTTTGATGAAACCTGGGCACCAACTGGTAAATTAGGATCTCTTTGTCTTTCCCTTCTTTATGGTCTGAAGAATAGGATGACCTTCACCCAATTTGATGTGAAGGGAGCTTTTCTCCATGCCCCTCTGGCCAAGACTGTGAAAATTCAAACACCTGAAGGATCAGACCGCAAATTGCCACATCTTAGACTAAAAAAATCACTCTATGGACTTTGCCAGTCTCCCAAGAACTGGTACAAAACTCTCACCAATTGGATCAAGTCACAGAATTTTTGTCGATTCCACAAGCAATCCATGTCTTTATCTCAACCCTTGATCTGGGGAAGTAATTTACTTACATGTGGAAGATCTCATTCACGTTGGCAAATCTGACATCTTTGCCAACAACTTCCTCAAAAAATTCTTGAATTCCTCTTGTCACCCTCTGAATACTATCCTTGGGATGTTGATGGAGGTCAAGGATTACAGAATTTTCCTCAGTCAACCAAAACACATATATCTGAGATTGCAAGAGTTAGGTCTGACGGAATGTAAGAGCATAAACTCACCCCTTACCCAAAATATACATCTCAAGCCGGCATCAGATGAAGACCACAAGGAATTCAAGCGCCTTAATATCAACTACCAATCTGCTATTGGCCTCTTAAATCATTTTTCTCAATATAATCAACCTGAAATCTCATTTTCTGTCTCAAGTCTGGCTAGGTTCAATACCAAACCCGGCATGTCTCACTGGAGAGAATTAAGGAAAGTATGGAAATACTTGAAGACAACCAGAAACCTCACATTAACTCTCAAATACAATCCCTCCCATAGCTGGTTACAGCAATGCTACTTGAGGAGATGATCCTATCTTCCGGAAGTCCCAGACTGGATTTATCATCCTCCATTACGGCAGTCCGGTTTCCTGGAATTCCTCAAGACAAAGAAACATAACCTCTTCATCTACCAAATCCAAGCTTAATGCCCTATTGGATTGTTACCTAGAACTCCAATGGATCACTCACCTTGTCAATGAGATCAAAACTTCTCTCAAATGCAAACCAACCATCTATATTAATTATAAGGGCTTAGACAATAAAATCAAGAAATTTGAATCCCAATCCAAATCACCTCACATAGATATTAAAACTAAAGGCTTAAGGGAGGATTTCTCTCTTTCCTTGTTTGATCTGATCCTTATCCCAACCAACAAGATGATAGCGGACTCTTTCACAAAGGCAACTTTGATTGATGCCCTTAAACTTCTTCAACAAGAAGTGTTCTGTTGACCTCAACTCTCCTGTTACTCTCTTACCAGGCACAAGGGGTGTTAATATTCTGTCTCTGATTCCACTCACCTACGCTATTCTTCATCTATCCCCACCTCTGGGTGCGCTGCTTGGTGCTCTCTCCGCGCACTCTCACTTGTCCGCAACTCTCATCTGAAACGGGCTTGGATTGCTCTCAATCTATTTTCTTTTCTTGTACATCTTTTCTATCTCTTTTCCTTTCTCATAAGTCTTTTATTCTTTTCTTATTACTTTGCTTATTCTTTCTCGTGCCTCTGTTCTATTCAATACTCAATCTTCCAAGTATCATTCCAATCTGACCTCAAATAGCGCTTGCCTGGTAAGATGTCACCTTCTTGAATGTCCTGAATGTTCTCCTAATCTGATTCCTGTTTCATTCAATCTATCTCCTCGTGATCTTTATCCCATCTGCCTCCATTTCACCAACTTCTTTCCCGCTCCACAAATTTATTCTAGCATCAATCTAGCCGCCACCCTTAACATTCATCTCCAGAAAAGCTGT
>CM062635.1:2492860-2607860 GCA_025617555.3 Puccinia polysora | reverse complement strand
CCTGGTGGTGCAAAATTGGGAGGAATTACTTTGACCCCAAATTGCCCCCACAAAAACAAAAACTCTCAAATTGATTAGCAGAGAACCTTCTGGCCAACTGAGTACCATCCAGTTCTTCCAAAACATGGGATCTACTTCTTACTTGACAAGCCACCCAATAAGGACCATTCCAACAATTTGAAAAGAGCTTTCCCACTGAGTCTCCAAGGATCAATTATAAGCCAAAACTAGATTGCCAGGATTTAAGGGATCCCTGATTTGATTTGCATGCTTATCTTCCCAATACTGAACTGATTTTTCTCTTGATTCCATCATCTTCTGATAAGCTTTGTCACAAATGTCTTCACTTTGCTCCAGTGGATCTGGCAACTAATAGACCAGTGGTTGAGGAAACCTGCTCCCATGAGATACCCAGGAAAGATTCCATTTCAAGATCAAGAGGAAGGAAAGCTCTTTGGCCAAAAATCATTCTTTAAGGTGAGTAGCCAGTGGTCTGTTTAGTTGAGATTTGATCAGAGAAGAGAACAAGAGGAAGAAATTTTCAACAATTCTTTCCACTTTCACCAGCCAGTTTGAAAAGGGAAGCCTTCAAAGGAGCATGGCCTTGTTCAACCATGCCTTGGGCTTCCGGATAATAAGGAGTAGTAACCCAATGTTGTCCAGGAAGTGATTGGATCATTTCAAATAGTTTGCCACCAAATTCAGAGCCACCATCAGTAGAATAAGATTGATCCAAGCCATAAAGCATTGTCTGGTTCTCATAAAGGAAAGCTGCCACTTATTCAGAGCTGAGATTATTAAGAAATTTTTCTTCAACCCATCCAGAAAAAGCATCTCTAGCCACAATGAGATACTTAGCACCACCTTCCTTAATATGAAACACATACATAGCAATCATTCCAAAGACAGCGGACTCCCCAGTAAGATAACAAAGTTCAGATGGGCCCCTAAGATCATGGTTCTGACAAACTTCACAATTCCGGAACCATTGAGAGACAGATTTCTTCAGTGATGGCCACCAGAATTGTTTGGATATGTGTTGATAAGTTTTGTGTTAAGACTCCCTCACAACTATCTCACTCTCTGCACGCTCTTGCCTTCCGCGCGCCTCCCCCCCTATTCTGGGTATCCCCGGATCCAATCTTGGAGACTCTTCTCTTTCCTCTCCACTTCCTCTCTGACCTTCTCCTTTTCTTTGGGAACCTCCTTTTTTTCTTTTACTTTTGACTCTCACCTTTTGATCTTTTTTTCTTCTCTTTTCTCCTTTTCCTTTTTGTCTCTATTCTCAACAAACCAACTCCTCAATCTACCCCGGCACGACCACCGTTTCACTCTCACTTCAGCTATTGCCCTGCCAATGAGTCCCTGACTGGTAAGACTCAGATCCTTCAAGGTCTTTATAGGATCATGCCTGATCTGATCTTCTCATTCACTCAGTCCTCTACTCCAAGATCATCACTTGTGTTCTCTTCACCCAACCTCTGCTGTCTATCTTCTTTTCTATTCTAACAACGCAACCTATCTCAATACTCAAAAGGCTCAAACTGTAGGAATTCTTTACATCTTGTTTCTTTCCTCTAACTTCTCTCTCTTTTTTGGTTGTGTGTTTCTCATACTCTTATATTTATTTCATAGCCTATGCTAGTTTTAAGTCATTCAGAAATTTAGGATCTTTCTATCACAGTTAAAAGCCAAAAGCTCTACAATCAAACAAAACCAACTCAACCATGACCAAACCAGCAGGAGCGGCCAATTACTTCCATCAGGTGGCCTTGAAATCCTTGGTCAATGCAATTCCCCCTTTGAACAAAGAGAAATATTTGATATGGCGAGATAAGATGTTGATGCTGTTTGATCTGAAGGAAATCAAGGAAGCTATAACTCAAAATTCTGGAACCCTATCCTCCAAACAGGACCAAGAAATACAAGCCATAATCCTATCAAAACTTGGCAGCACAACTCATGCAAACATGGTCAAATCTTCCAACATATCCTTGTCAAAACTCCTATGGGCCAAAATAACGCAAAGATTTGCATCTTCTGAGACAGAAAACAGGGCAAGGGTGTTAAACCATTTCCTGCATTCAATTTTCCACAAGCAAGCCATTGAAGGATTCATCACCAAGATGCAAAAGTCAATCACTAGGATGACAGACGTAGGAATAAAATTGCCCAAGGACATACTTGCGTACCTTCTACTCTTCAAGTTTACACCCATTCTCAAAAACCTCAAGCAGCAGATCATGCACGTCAAAAAGAACCTGAAAGTGGACGTAGTATTTAACCATCTCACTCAATATAATAATGAAAGGAAGGCTCAATCAAATCCAGTCAAACCCGCGGCGGACGTTTCTCTTGTGTCAACTAAGAAAAAGATCCATAGGGAAGAAAAGAAGTCAAAGATGAGATGCAGAGAAGGCTATCACAACCCTAAAGCCCCTCACTCAGAATCTTCTTGTTTCCATCTCCATCCTCAGATTGCACCCAAATGGTGGATTGAACAACAAAACAAGTGGAAAAATAAAACAAAAAAGACTCCTACCATCAATTACAACGCCTTACTAACCCTCTGGATCAATGCTGAAAACAACCCCAAACTTCTTCTAGACTTGGGAGCCAATGTCCACATTTTCAACAATCTAAAATACTTCACATCCATCAATCTACAAGAAGAATCCAAGGAGATCAAGACAGGTGAACTGGAAGCAAACCTCAAAATATGCAGCACTGGAACTGCCAAACTAGAGTGGAAAGACTCAACAATTACTCTTGAGGACTGCATTTACGTACCCAGAATTTTTGTCAATCTCATTAGTCCCGGCCTTCTTGCCCATAAAGGTTGCTGCCTCAATCAAACTCAAGACAAATTTTCCATCACATGTGGAGGTCAACCAGTACTTCAAGGTTTAATTTGAAATAATTTATTTGTCATTGAAAAACCTTGCTCAACTGGACAAAATCAATCTGTGCATCTTTAAAATGTTCCCCCAAATCAGTCCTTCTCCAACCGTCCCTCGCTGCTCAACATCCATAAAATGTATGGACATGCCTCCTTCTCCACCCTCAAGCCAATCATTAAAGACCTTTTCACCAATGAAGAACTCATGAGATTTCAATGTGACAGCTGCTTGAAGAGTAAGATTACTCAATCTCCATTCTCCTGTATATCCACTCCCTCCAATAAACCTCTGGACCAAATTCATCTTGATCTTGTTGGTCCAATCTCACCCCAATCCAAAGCTGGCCATCACTACATTCTCACCCAGGTGGATAATTACTCAGGTTACTTAGCGGCTTTTCCACTTACCTCCAAAGATGAAACTGCTGAAACAATTATAAACATACTCAAGATTAAATACAAGAGACTGAATCACTACCCATCTGAAATCTTCTCCGATAAAGGTACCAAATTAATCAACTCCACACTCAAGGAATTTGCAAAAACCAATCACATCAAATTACAAACCTTGGAACCCTACCATTCTCAACACAATGGTAAAGCCAAGAGAGCCAAAAGAACAATCATCAAATCCACTTGAGCCACATTTTCATCCACTCAACTGCCCAAAAACTACTGGCATATAGTAACACGAAGCTGCTGCTTCATGCTCAATCAGATTCCCCAAGAAGGTAATCACCTTTCTCCTTGGGAACTCATGTTTGGTAATAGTCTCCCTCCTAATTACTTGAAACATGTAGGTATCTCTGTTGTATACCTCGCAAACCGCTCTCAAAAAGGTTTCAAGTTCAATAAAAAAGGACTCAAGGGTATCCTGATTGGGTTTAACCCCCCTTTCCACTCTTACCTCATCCTCAACTCACTTGGTGCGGTTATCAAAACCAAACACATGAGATTCCTCAAAACTCAATCAGACACATTTCCACTTCTTGAATCCCCCGGTATTGACTTATTCTCAAGACTTGCTCTGGAAATCTACAAAACATATTTCTCCTCAAACAACAAGCATTACTCTATCCGGGAACCTACTTCTGAATGTCTAGAATCTGAATCTGACGCGGAGGATACCAGTTCCCAGGAACACTCTCTCAATCTTTCTCCTCCTGATTCTCCTCACTCTCTGCCTCAACTAGTTCCGGAATCCAGCACCCAAAGATCTAACCTAAGACCACAAAACAAAATTAGGAAACCGCAACAATATGGCTTCCACCACTATTACAAGCCACTGTCATATAAGGCTGCCCAAAAATGCCCTGAATGGCCCAAGTGGAGGAAAGCGTTGGAAGATGAGTTAAACTCCATTGAATCCCAAAATGTTTGGGAGGAGTATGGCGACATACCAAATAACTTCCTGAACACCACCTGGGTTTTCAAGGTGAAAGAAAACTGCCATGGGGAACCCGTAAAATACAAAGCCCAATTATGCGTACAAGGATTCAATCAGATTCAGGGTGTTGATTTCAATGAAACCTGGGCCCCAACCGGAAAGATAGGGTCTCTCCGTCTCGCACTTCTCTATGGCCTCAAAAATAAATTTAATCTCACTCAATTCAATGTGAAAGGGGCTTTTTTCACGCAACTCTCAGAAAAACAGTCATCATCAGGACGCCCAAAGGATCACAAAGAAAATCTCCCTATCTCAAATTAAAGAAATCTCTCTACGGTCTCCGCCAGTCCACTAAAAACTGGTACAAAACCCTCACTACCTGGATCAAATATCAAGGATTCAACAAATCAACTAGCAACCCGTGCCTATACTTCAACTCAAAATTGATGGAGGTCATCTACTTCCATGTTGACAACCTCATCCTGGTTGGGAAATCTAATGAATTCGCCAACAACTTCCTACGCAATTTTCCAAACTCCTCCTGTCATTCCCCCAAAACAATACTTGGAATGCTGATGGAAATTGATGAAGACAAAATTATTCTCAGTCAACCAAACCATATCAACCAAGCATTAGAGGAGCTTGGCCTGTCTGACTGCAAAGACACAAACACACCTCTAACTCAGAACTTTCACCTTGAACCCGCGTTGCATGAAGATCATGCTGAGTTTGCTCTACTGAATATAAATTACCAATCTGCAATTGGACTTCTAAACCATCTCTCCCAATACACTTGGCCCAATATATACTTTTCCGTCTCAAGCCTGGCTAGGTTCAACACAAAGCCTGGACTGACCCATTGGAGGGAAGTGCAAAAAGTCTGGAAGTACTTGAAGACCACTAGAGACTTCAAGTTCACACTCAAATTCGACCCCGCGCAAGAAATACTCTCCGGATACAGTGACACTACTTGGGGCAACAATCCTACATTCTGTAAGTCACAAACAGGCAATATTATTTGCCATTACGGCAGCCCAATTGTCTGGAATTCTTCAAGTCAGAGAAACATCACGTACTCCTTGACAGAATATGAACTCAATGCCCTCCTGGACTGCTACCTCAAGCTCAAATGGGTTACACACCTTATTGGAGAAATTTACCTATCTCCCAAATGCAAACCAACAATATAAATTGACAAAAAAGGGCTAGAAGACAAAATAAAGAAATTTGGATCTCATTCTAAGTCACAACATATTGACATAAAGACAAAAGGCCTGCAAGAAGACTTATCTCTCTCCAAGTACAATCTGATTCTCATTCCGACCAATACCATGATTGCGGACTCCCTCACAAATGCCTCCTCTCTCCCCTCTGTCAAGCTTCTCCAACAGAACTTCTTCTCCTGAATTTGACCGTGAACAATCCTCTCTTCCTCTTACCAGTCACCAGGGGTGTTAAGACTTCCTCACAACTATCTCACTCTCTGCGCGCTCTTGCCTTCTGCGCGCCTCCCCCCCCTATCCTGAGTATCCCCGGATCCAATCTTGGAGACTCTTCTCTTTCCTCTCTACTTCCTCTCCGACCTTCTACTTTTCTTTGGGAACCTCCTTTTTTTCTTTTACTTTTGACTCTCAACTTTTTATCTTTTTTTCTTCTCTTTTCTCCTTTTCCTTTTTGTCTCTATCCTCAACCAACCAACTCCTCAATCTACCCCGGCACAACCACCGTTTCACTCTCACTTCAGCTATTGCCCCGCTGACAAGTCCCTGACTGGTAAGACTCAGATCCTTCAAGGTCTTGATAGGATCATCCCTGATCTGATCTTCTCATTCACTCAGTCCTCTACTCCAAGATCATCACTTGTGTTCTCTTCACCCAACCTCTGCTGTCTATTTTCTTTTCTATTCTAACAACACCACCTATCTCAATACTCACAAGGCTCAAACTGTAGGATTTCTTTCCATCTTGTTTCTTTCCTCTAACTGCTCTCTCTTTTTTGTTTGTGTGTTTCTCATACTCTTCTATTTCTTTCATAGCCTATGCTGGTTTTAAGTCATTCAGAAATTTAGGATCTTTCTATCATTTTGGTTTCCCCACAATGACCAAGACCCTCATGGAGATTTTCAAGGATTGAATTTTGCTTAGAAGGTATAGTAACAACAATGAGAGCACAAGGATTTCCTCTTTTCATAAGCCTAGAACCTTGGACAAGGAAATTAGAGGAATTTCTTTTAAGGGATCAAAATTTCTTTGGCGGAAAGATCAGGGGTTCTTTGGAGAGTTGAAAGGTACTGCTCTAATTAAAGCCAGAAAAACTTCTGAAAGCCAGAATAATCTTGAGAGGAGAAAGAGAAGACAGGTCAAATTATAGGTTCCTCCTTGTCAAAATCCATTCCAACATCTGATTCATTGTCTCCCCGGGGAAGTTGAGATAAACCATCAGGCATGGTAAAAGATTTTACAGGCCTGTGAACAATATCAAAAGAGAACAACTGAATAAAAGCCACCCCACAAGTCATAGAAGAATTTTGAAGGTTGGGAGCATTGATTATTTCAATGATGGATTTAGCGTCCACTTGCAATTCAAAATTTTGACCCCAGAGGACTGTTTGAAATTTCTTCAAAATTTGAGCCACGCAGAAGAGTTCCAGTTTTGGTTGAGAGTATCTGGCTTCCACATCTGAAAATAAAAAGGATTCATAAAGAGCAGGATGGTCCCAACCATTTCTATCTTCCTGAGTAATAACAGCCCCAACAGATTGATAACTAGAATTGACAGCCAGCTTGATCTTGCCAGCTCCCGGTCCATGAGAGATCTTCTTCAATACTATTTCTTTCCCAAGACTTATTTTGAGAAACTGAAACAAATGTTCAAAAGCTTGGGTCCAAATCCATCCATCTTCTTTCCTGGTTAGACAATGCAAAGGGGCATAGATCTTGGATAAAGATGGAATGAAGATTTGAACATAATTTAAAACACCTAGAAAGCCTCTAAATTTGGTGGGATTGATTGGAGTGGGCCAAGAGATGATATTTTTGACTTTGGATGGTTCCATCCTTCTTAATTCCTTGCAGACCACATGGCCAACAATTTCCAGAGCAGGGACACAAGCAGCCAATTTGGATCCAGAAACAGTCAGGCCTAATTCCTTGATTTGAAACAGAATACTTTCCAAAGTATTAGCGTATTCCCAAATGAATTGACAAATCCCTGAATTCCAAGATAAGAGCTTGTTATCATAATCAGACACTGGACCTTTAATCCCGCCATTTTCCATAAAGATACCAGAATTATAAGGAATTTCATCCTGGAGGATCCATATCATCTGAACCTGATAGACTGAAACCAAATTGGTAGCACCTTGAGGCAATTGAGTAAGCTGGAATTGATCAAGAGGAGTATCAAAGGTAGTGAGAGTATGAGAGATAGGATGTAGAGATTGTTTGTCATAGCCACCCATAATGTCCCCCAGACCATAGCAAGGACTCCCAGAAAAAGATTCCACAAATTCTTCAGTAGCAGGAGGAATGCCAGGGTCTTTAATTGTAACTTTGTTGAGAGGTTGGAGATTTTGAACTAATCTAAGTTTACCATTACTTTTAAGGACCCAGAAAAAAAGGGCTGGAATAACTGGAAGTTGACTGTTCATATAGACCAGTACAGACTTGTTTGCGGATCAACTTGATAAATTTGTTGAACTAAGCAGCAGGGATTGGAATATTTTTCTTTTGCCAAGGATTGTGCTCAACTACGGGGATGATGTAAGGGAGACCATAGGATTTGTTAAAGAGACCTCTCTCCTCTTCACAGAAGGCAATGGAATTTTCCCTCAGAGATAAGAAATTTTTGATCAAATTCAACTCATCAGGAAGAAGCAATCCATCTGGACCAAAGTTGACCACTTTCAGACATTCTTCAGTGACACAACCACAAGGCACAAATGGACCAGCAACAGATTGAGATAAACCACAGTAAGGATCAAGGGATAAGGGAGGGAGCATGAGAGGAGGATTAAGGTTGTGGGGTATGGGCCAATTGATGGGTTGGACCTTTTTTCAACTGGTTTATACTTGGTGGCATAAGAGAGAAGTTCCTGTTTCCTCCAAGCGTTGAACAGCAAGACCTGACTGCAAAAACTGAGACCTAATTCCAAAATTTTCCATGTCCTATGTTCTGAAACATCCTTGAAGGGTGCTTTTTCCATAAAAGAAGAACCAAGGGATAATAAATTGCTGATAGGTGTGGCACAAGGTAGAGTTTTGAAAATGATGGTAGAAGAATGCCCTAGTGGTGCATAATTGGGAGGACTTACTTTGACCCCCAAGTGCCTCCACTGAATTCCATATTCCTCCATACCAAAACAATTAAGAAGAGAATCAAGATCAATATCTAGTTTAAAATCATTGCCAAGATTAGCACCAGAGCTAAAAGAACATTGAACAGGATTAAGAGAACAAGGAAAAGAATAAACCACAGATCCAGAGAGAGAGGGAATATTTTTGGTATTTTTTTATTATGACATGTTTTTGATTTTTAATAATTTCCAGATCAGAGGAGAATGATGAGAAAAAAGAAAAATAAGCCTCTGGGAAAAGAGTTGATCCTTGAGTTCAATTTTGAGGCTGGGAAGAACTACAACTATCAGTAGAATCAACTATTCCGCTAAAAAAATGAGAGGAATTAGATGTTTCCTTCTGCTTCCCCTTTAGAAATTATTTAGAAGGTGAGCAGGGAAATCTCTTTCTCAACAACCAGATTTCAAGGAGCAGAGAGGAACTTCAATCTTCCTTCCATCAGCATCAGGTAGAAGGATTCTCTCCCCAACTTGATCAGAAAACATCAAGGTAGCACCAAAGTCCATGAAAAACGGTCAACCCAAGATCATAGGTCCTTCCAAATGAGTTGTCCAAAAATGACAGGTTCAAACAATATTTTGACCAATTCAAACAGGAAAATCTTCAGCAATACCAACTAACTCACAAGAATGATTTCCTATTCCCTACATTGCAGAGTTGAAGCTAACTCTAGGACTGAGCTTGAGTTTGCAGGCCATGGAATCCAAAATCAGGTTAAGTTGAGAACCAGAATCAACCAGGAGAGAAAGCGTTTTATCCAATTTGCCAAGACAACAAGCAAGAAGACCAAGTGGACAAGAGTACAGGTTGGAATCTGAGGACGGATCAGCTCTGCCAGAGTACTCAAGCAACATTCCAAAGGAAACCTTCAAATTGTTAGAGCCAACTTCCACATGTTGATGAGAGACCCATTTATTCATCCCTTCAGCAACAGAGGGCAAAATTGACAGGAGCTTAGCAACAGATAAATCAGGAATTTTTAGATCAAAGATTTTTTTTAGTACACCTTCCACAGCATTGAGGTGGTACTTGGAGATTCCCCTCTCAAACCAAACTTTGGTCTGGGTGGAGGGAGGATGCTCAGGTGAAGCAGGATCAGCAGGTTTGGGTCTTGCAACAGGTGGAGGAGAAGGATTAATGTGGTTTTGAAACCTTTACATAAGAGGTTCTGTTTTCACATCTATGTCTTCCCCCACAGAGGAAGGAGGTTCAGGGGATGATTGATGTTTTACTGGTTTAAAAATGATAGCGGATGGCATAGGAGGAGCTTTGTGAAGTTTGGGTTCCTCATTTTGTTTCCTAGCTGGATTGGATTGATAAGCTCCAGAGAAGCTAGAGGAGGAGATAGCAGGAGGATACCATGGTTGAAGAGTACCACAGGAAGATCAAAAATCCCAAGAGGCAAAAGACACTTTCTTAGGAGGAGATGTCTGAAAAGAGGCCACCACATGACAGATAGGGCGTGATGACTTGAAAGGGATCAGAGAAAAATTAGGAAGAAAAAAATTATTTCCCTTCCTTTCCACCAACTTTTCCTCCTTATCCTTCTGGAGTTCTGGGCATTTTCCAGTTCCATGACATTCCCTATGACAATAGTAGAAGACCAGAGTGGATATAGGAATGTAATTAGAAGGTTTGGGAGCAGCAAGAGCAGAAATATTTTGATCCATTTTATTTTTGAAAGCTTGGAGAAGTTTTGTGATTTCATCAATAATTGCAGTTTTTTTTAAACCTGAGGATTTGATTTGGGACAACAACTGGAATCCATTTTCCTCATAATTTTGTTAGAATCAGAAAATGAGGGAGTAGGAACAGGTTCAGTGGTGTGGGGTTTTTCAAAAGTTAGGGCAGTTTGACCTTTCATGAATTTATCCACAGCACTCCTAAGGACAAGAAAAGCAGGAAACTTGAAACAATTATCCCTAGTTGTGATCATAGATCCAGAATGAATCAATTTTTCCCTTATTTACTCCTTGATTCCTAGCAAAAAATATTGGAAAACTGGGACTCAAATTTTGTCCATAATGTCAATATGATCATTTCTAAGGAGATAAGATTGGATAGGATCCCATTATTTCCTAAAAGATTGATAATCAGAGGCTGAATAAATACCATCCTTGGAGATCCACTGAGAGAAAAGATCATCCAAGTCCTTTAGAGTAAATCAAGCTATATCTATCTTTCCCCAATAAGCCAGCATTGCTTCCCTTAGAAGCTTCCATTTATGAGATTTGAATCCATCAAAAGACTCAATTACTTCCATAACTTCAGCAGAGGAAATAAAGAATTGTAATTGATATACCATATTGTAATTGCGAGCTACATCCATCTCCGCAGCCATTTTGCCTTGGAGATCCACTGAGAGAAAAGATCATCCAAGTCCTGTAGAGTAAATCAAGCTATATCTATCTTTCCCCAATACGCCAGCATTGCTTCCCTTAGAAGCGTCCATTTATGAGATTTGAATCCATCAAAAGACTCAATTAATTCCATAACTTCATCAGAGGAAATAAAGAATTGTAATTGATATACCATATTGTATTTGCGAGCTACATCCATCTCCGCAGCCATTTTGTAAGATTCCAGGAATCATTTGACATTTTTCCCATTGAAACCCAAGTTCTTGTTCTGGGGTTTGATCTTGACCATCATGGAACAAACAGAGGAGGAGGTACCAGTAGATTCCATTTTGACAGAGTTTTGGATCTAGCTGAGGGCAGAAAAGAGAAAAAAAGAAAAAAAAATGGATTTCAAAGTTTATTCCACAAATTTGGGACTGTAAATCCCAAGGTTGCTGGTTTGATCCCGGCCTGGGGGACCAAATGTAAGACTGCAAACGGTGCTGGTTGTTGGCAGTTCTGTGGTGTGGTGTTGTATTTATAAAATTTTATTGAGAACTGCGCCGCGGGCTGCATGCTTAGCAGTTGGATAGGTCAGGCTCAGAATTTGGTGCGGGTTGGGCCCACTCCAGGCTGTTGAGTAACTGAGTGAGACTACAATTGTTATTGATCAAAGAGGGCTGTGCCAGTATAGTTATCAGTGTAAGAACATTTGAAGAAAGAAATTAAAGAAAATAAAGAAAGAAAAGAAACAGAACAAACATCAAGCAAGGACAGTTGTGACTTGAGATTTGAGAAGATTGAGTTAATGGAAGAGACGCGATGAGAAGATTTAGAGGTATGATTAGGAAGACTTGTTAAGAGTAGAACAGCTTAGAATCAGAATCGTCATATGTTGTGAATTGGTGATGTACGAAAGTCTTACCAGTCAATTCATGGTGGATAGCAGAGTTGAAGAGCCCAGTAGTCGAGATGAAAATAAGCAAAGAAAAGATATAAAAAGAATAGAGAAAGAAAAGAAATGGAGAAAAAGATAGATTCGATGAGGTGATGTTGGAGGTCAAGATACTGAGTTTGATGTGTTGAGTTCGCGATTAGATGAGAGTTGTAATGGTTGAGGTTGTGGTTTTCTGTAAGTCATGTCTTTGCCCAAGCCTTCCACTATTACTCGTGGAAGAGTGAATCTTGAATGAAACTGAATCCCCCGGGGATTGGGGAGTTGCGCGTGAAAGATGAGGATGGATTGATACAGTATCAGATTCCGCGCCAGGTTGAGTGTAGCTGTGAGGAACGGAACACAGGATGTACAATTGTTCATTTAACACAGGCATGGTGGGCTTGCAACCCGCTTGGAAAAAGTGGACCAAGTAATGGAGCCAACCAAACCAAGTTTGCGGGGGGGGGGGGGTAGTTTGGAAAGCAGGAGCGGGGAAACCGCTGGTTTATACATGCCAGGGAGGTCCACCGGAGCATAGGCGCCAAACAATCTGTGGATTACAGGATCCACAGACGCGGGCCAACAGATAAACACGGGGGGCTCCAAGGAGGGCGTCGCAGAGGGCCGCTGTGGAAACAAGAGGGGTGATACCCCCAAAGTTGTCCTCAAGTTCCGGAAGTTATTGGTCTAAGTGTCTGTAAGGAGATTGGATGCAGTGAGTTTAAGAATAGAGAGAGTGATGATAAGATAAATTCCTTCCCTCCAATCCTTCTTATACCATTTCCTGGTGGTCTGGTGATATGAACTATATGATATGTATGGTAATCCAATAGCCTGTATGTTGTGATGATCCAATAATGAGATGAACCAACCCGGTGTAAGACTCCAAACGGTGCTAAGCCGTGGCAGTTCTGTGGAGGGGAAAGGTGCTGTTTAGGCTGCCCTCCTAGGAGTTACAATAATATTTTAATGTAACCGGAATCAAGGTCCAGAACCTTATGGATGAGAAATCAAACTAAGAGAAGAGGATAAGAGTTGTTGGTAGCAATGGAAACAACACTATCTGAGACAAGATGATGCAGGGAAAGACTTGGACAAATAAGTCAAGGTTTGTTCCGAGTTCAATAGAACAAGGCAGTTGTAAGTAACAACGCCCACAAGCTAATAACTCTGGTCGTCAGCAGCTGATTAGGAAAGATCAACTCAATCCCAACCAACCTCCAGGTTCTCAATGAACCTGCCCAACTCTCCGCAATCAAGCGCTTGAAGGGTACCAGATAACTGTGGGAGGCTGAACAAAACAAAAGCAATTTGTTTATGAAGCTCTAGAAGCAAATCAATAACAAATTTGAGCAAGAATATCCCAACACTTCTCAAGGAACTCAAGAATAGTGTGGCGAAATTCAACTTCAAAGAAGAAGGGAGGTATAACACTCCAGGTTTTAAGCTTAATAAAACCTCTTCAATCAAACGTGATTGGCTCCAGAAGGATGATCAAGGAGAGATCAGGACCAGTATGGTCGGAAAAAGGGATCAGAGTGGTATAACACACTCAAGAATTCAGGCAGACAGGAATTCTTCTTCAACCAGCAAGGCTATTGGTTGGTGATAAGGATCAAGGTCACAAAGGACTAAGTTTGAGTATGGAGGCTCAAAGGATCAAGGGGCAATCATAGATATACCCGGATAATTTGCTCAGATAAGTGGGGAAGGATGCCCACGGATAAATTGCTTATGATGATGAGATGCTGAGATCTGAGATACCAGGATGATGGAATATATGGTCGAAAAAGCAGGGGAGAGCCCCTCCTTATATGGGCAGGAGACCCTGTTAGACTATATACAACGGATTCTACAAATAGAGCGGAAACGGGAAGGCAACCATGTGGTCACTCGCGTTGGTCAAGGATCTGCCAAATGCTTGCGGAGCGGTCGGGATGGATTCAGTAGATCATGGATGAGCGTCGCGCGACGGTAGCAAAGAGGAGAAGGGAGGCGCAACGACGAAGATGAAGACACGCAACCAACAAAGATGAGGACGTTCTATAACAACGGCGGAGATGAGAAGCAACACGGATAAAGAATGCGCGACGCGCGCGGACGGAAGGAGCGCGGCGCGGCGCGGCGCGGAGCGGAGCGCGACGCGGAGCGCGACGCGGATAATGGAAGCGGAGCGCGGCGCGGACGCGGATAATGGAAGCGGAGCGCGGCGCGGACGCGGAGCAGCGCGGAGCGGAGCGCGACGCGGAGCGCGACGCGGATAAACAATAGTTGGATGAGCCTGAGGATAAGTTGTCCAGCCGGGCGATACGTTTGCAACAGTTTATGAATTGAGGTCTTAAGGCGGTACGGGTGTCCAGGATGGGGCACCACATCTCTCCCCAACTTACAGACTGTCCCTAGTCTGCTCCCGAGTTTGATGCCATAGAAAGAAAGAAAGGAAAGACAGATGATTGAAACCAAAGAATGGCCATTTTGATTTTGAGAGTGGTTGAAGAGTTGAGGAAAATATCTTGATTCTTCCAAATGAACCCTAGAAGCGGCAGGAATAGAACAAGGAGGGCGTCCCAGGTGCTCACATATGTGGCATACAGTAGAGTTTTACAACCAAAAACGCAGCAAATGACCCTGGTGGTGCACAATTGGGAGGACTTACTTCTGAGATAAGTTGCCCCCACGACAATGGAACTTCTTGACTTGATCAGCAGAGAATCTTCTGGCCAACCGAGTACCATCCAGCTCCTCCAAAACATAAGATCCACCTCTAACTCGATGAACCACTCGATAAGGGCCATTCCAACGATTAGAGAAAAGCTTGCCCCACTGGGTTTCCAAAGATCGATTATAAACTAAAACTAGGTCACCAGGGTTCAAGGGCTCCCTGATTCGATTAGAGTGCTTGTCCTCCCAATACTGGACGGATTTTGCTCTGGCCTCCATCATTGTTTGATAAGCTTCATCACGAACGTCTTCACTTTGCTCCAGTTGCTTGGATCTAGCAACTAACAGATCAGTGGTTGAGGACACCTCTTCCCAAGAGATACCCAAGAAAGATTCCATTTCCAGATCCAAAGGAAGGACTGCTCTTTGACCAAAGATGATTTCGTAAGGTGAGTAGCCAGTAGTCCTTTTGGTTGAGATTCGATCAGAAAAGAGAACAAGAGGAAGGAATTTGCGACAATTCTTGCCACTTTCACCAGCCAGTTTAACAAGTGCAGCCTTCAAAGGGGCATGGCCTCGTTCCACCATGCCTTGGCCTTCAGGATAATACGGAGTGGTAACTCGATGTTGTCCAGGAAGGGATCGGATCATTTCAGCAAGCTTGCCCCCAAATTCAGAGCCACCATCAGTAGAGTAAGATTGAGCCAGGCCATAACGCATTGTCCAGGTCTCGTAGAGGAAAGCTGCCACCGATTCAGAGCTAAGGTTCTTAAGAAATTTCGCTTCAACCCATCCGGAAAAATCATCCCTAGCCACAATGAGGTACTTAGCACCACCTGCCTTAATATGAAACACATCCATAGCAATCCTTCCAAAGACAGTGGACTCCCCAGTAGGATAACAAATTTCGGCTGGGCGCCTAAGATCACGTTTTTGGCAAACTTCACAACTCTTGCACCATTGGGAGACGGATTTCTTCAAAGATGGCCACCAGAATCGTTCGGATAATCGTCGATAAGTTTCAGTTTCCCCACGATGACCAAGGCCTTCATGGAGACTTTCAAGGATGGAATCTTGTTTAGAGGGAATAGTAACGACAATACGAGCACAAGGATTGCCCCTCTTCATAAGTCTAGAGCCTTGAACAAAAAAATTAGAAGACTTTCGTTTGAGAGATCGAAATTGCTTAGCAGAGAGATCAGAAGGTTTTTGAAGAGTTGAAAGGTACTGCTCTAATTTAAACCAGAAGCCTTGTTGAAAGCCAGAATAATTTTGTGAAGAAAAAGAGAAAATAGGTCGAATTAAAGGTTCCTCTTCATTGAAATTGGTTCCAACATCAGATTCGTTGTCCCCAAGAGGTCGTCGAGATAAACCGTCAGGCATGGTGAAAGATTTTCCAGGCCTGTGAACAATATCAAAAGAGAAAAGCTGGATAAAGGCCACCCAACGAGTCATAGGAGCATTGGGAAGACTGGGAGCGTTGATCATTTCAATGATGGATCGGGCATCAACTTGCAATTCGAAATGTTGGCCCCAGAGAACGGTTTGAAGTTTCTTCATCATTCGAGCCACACCACAGAGTTCCAGTTTGGGCTGGGAGTATCTGGATTCTACATCTGAAAACAACAAAGATTCATAAAGAACAGGACGGTCCCAACCATTTTCATCTTCCTGAGTAAGGACGGCCCCAACAGATTGATAACTAGAATCGACAGCCAGCTTGATCTTGCCAGCTCCAGGTACGTAAGAGATCTTTTTCAAAACTATGTCTTCACCAAATATCCTTTTGAGTAGCTGGAAAGCACATTCACAATCTTGGGTCCAAATCCATTCAGCATCTTTTCTGGTTAGACGACGCAAGGGTGCACAGATTTTGGATAAAGATGGGATAAAGATTCTAACATAAGTGACAACACCTAGAAAGCCCCTAACTTCAGTTGGATTGATTGGGGTAGGCCAAGAGATGATCTTGTTGACTTTGGCTGGTGCCATCCTTCTTCCTTCCTTGCAGACCACATGACCAACAATTTCCAGAGCAGGGACACAAGCCGCCAGTTTGGATCCAGAGACAGTAAGGCCAGATTCCTCGATTTGAAACAGAATCCTCTCCAAGGTAGTAGCATATTCCCAGATAAAACGACGAATTCCTGAATGCCAAGGTAAGAGCTCATTATCATAGTCAGATACTGGACCTTTAATTCCGCCATCGTCAATAAAGATACCAGCATGATCAGGGATTTCATCCTGGAGGATCCACATCATCTGAGCCTGATAGACTGCAACCGAGTTGGTGGCTCCTTGAGGCAATCGAGTAAGTTGAAATCGACCAAGAGGAGTGTCGAAAGTAGTGAGAGGACGAGAAATAGGATGTAAGGATCGTTCGTCATAGCCACCCATAATATCCCCTAGACCATAGCAAGCTCTTCCCGCAAAGGATTCAACAAATTCTTCAGTAGCAGGAGGGATACCAGAGTCTTCAATAGTAACTTTATTAAGAGGTTGAAGATCATGAACTATCCTAAGTTTACCATTACTCTTGAGGACACAGAAGACGGGGCTGGAGTAACTAGAAGTTGACTGTTCGTACAGGCCAGTTTGAACTCGTTCCCGGACCAACTTGATGAATTCGTCAACTTTAGCAGCAGGGATAGGGATCTTTTTCTTTTGCCAAGGATCATGTTCAACTACAGGGATGATATAAGGGAGGCCATAGGATTCCCGCAAGAGACCTCTCTCTTCTTCACAGAAAGCAATAGATTTTTCTCTTAGAGATAAGACATTTTTGATTAAATTTAACTCATCAGGAAGAAGCCATCCGTCTGGACCAAAGTTGACCACCTTCAGACGTTCTTCAGTGACCCGTCCATTAGGCACAAAGGGACCAGTAAGAGATTGAGGAAGACCACAGTAAGGATCGCGAGATAGAGGAGGACGCATAAGGGGGGGATTGAGGTTGAGAGGCATAGGCTGGTTGACTGGTTGGACCTTCTTAGCAACTGGTTTATACTTAGTGGCAAAAGAGAGAATTTCTTGTTTCCTCCAAGAGTTGACCAGAGAGACTTGATTACGAAAGCTGATTCCAAGTTCCAACATCTTCCAAGTCCGATGTTCTGCAATATCCTTGAAGGGTGCCTTTTCCATAAAAGGAGAACCAGGAGATAATACGTTGCTCACATGTGTGGCACAAGGTAGAGTTTCGAAAATGACGGTAAAAGTTTGCCATGGCAGTGCACAATTGGGAGGACTTACTTGTACCCCAAATTGCCTCCACTGCAGCCCATATTCCTTCATACCAAAATCACCAAAAACGGAATTGCAATTTGGATCTAGTTTAGACTCATTGCGGAGATTCGAACCGGAACTGAGAGAAGATTGATCAGGAAAAGTAGAAGGAAAAGAAGACACAACAGATCCAGAGAGAGAAGGAGATGGAGGAGAAATATTTTTGGATTTTTCTATTTTGATATGTTTTTGTTTTTTAATATTCTTGAGCTCAGAAGAAAATGATGAAAGGAATGAAAAATAAGCCTGAGGGAGGGGAGTTGACCCTTGAGTTGCAGTCTGAGGCTGAAAAGAACTACAATCATTAGTAGGATCAACTATTCCCCTAAAAAATGAGAGGAACTAGAGTTATCCTTCTGCTTCCCCTTAAAAGATGATTTGGGAGAATAACCAGGAAAATCTCTTTCCCAACGACCAGAATCCAAAGAGCAAAGAGGAACTTCAATTTTTCTGCCATCAGCATCAGGGAGAAGAATTCTCTCCCCAACTTGATCAGAAAACATCAGGGTTGCGCCAAAGTCCATTAAGAAGGGTCGTCCCAAGATCATAGGACTGTCCAAACGAGTAATCCAAAAATGGCAGGTTCCAACGATATTTCGACCAATCCTGACTGGTACATCTTCAGCAATACCAACCAGTTCACAAGCTTGATTTCCTATCCCATATACTGCAGAGTTGAAGCTGACCCTAGGGCTAAGTTTGAGCTTGCAGGCCATAGCATCCGAGATTAAGTTAAGCTGAGATCCAGAATCCACAAGAGGAGAAACAGTTTTAGCTGAGTCACCAAGATAACAAGGAAGAAAGCCAAGGGGACAGGAATAAAGATTGGATTCTATAGAAGGACTGGTTCCACCAGAGTCCTCCATTAAAGTGCCAGAGGAGACTTTGAGTTCTTCAGGGCCAATTTCAACACGTCGACGAGAGACCCATTTCTTCATTCCTTCAGCAACAGATGGAGAGATCGATAGGAGTTCAGCCACAGATAGATCAGGAATTTTGAGATCAGAAATTTTCTTTAATACTCCCTCCACAGCATTAGGGTGATCCTTGGAGATGCCTCTTTCAAATCGAACTTTTGGCTGGGTGGGGGGAGGAAGTTCAGGTGACGCAGAATCTAAGATTGGATTAGAAGGTTGAGGTGAGGGAGAAGGATCAGGGTGATCTGGGAACCTTTCCATGAGTGGTTCCTTTTCCACCTCCATGTCTTCTACATCAGAGGAAGGAGGCTCAAGTGTTGATCGACGTTTAACGGGTTTTCGAAGGATTGAAGTTGGCAAGGAAGGAGCCTTATGAGGTTTAGGTTCCTCATGTCGTTTCCTGGCTGGATCGGATTGATAAGTAGTCCCAGCAAGACTAGAGGAAGAAATGGCTGGAGGATACCAAGGTTGGAGGGTACCACAGGATGATCGAAATTCAAAGGAAGCAAGAGATGCTTTCACAGGGGGTGATGGCTGGTAAGAGGCCACCACATGTCGGATAGGACGAGATGAGTCAAAAGGGATTAGGGCACCATTAGGGAGGAAGTAATTGTTTCCCCTCTGCTCCACCAACTTTTCCTTTAAGTCCTTCTGAAGTTCTTGACATCGTCCGGTTCCATGGCCTTCCCTATGACAGTAGTAACAGACCAGAGTTGATTTGGGGACAGAAGAAGGAGTTTTAGGAGTAGCTAGCGAAGAAATCTTTTGATCTATTTTGTTCTCAAAGGCTCTAAGTAACTTGGTGATTTCATCTATAGTAGTAGGTTCTCGATTGGAATTAGGATCTGCTTTAGGCCTACGATCTGCCTCCATTTTAATCATAATATCATTTGACTCTTTAAAAGAAGGAGCATGGACTGGTTCAGTAGTTCTAGGCTTTTCAAAGGTAAGAGCAGTTTGACCTTTCATGACTTTATCCACAGTACTCCTAAGGGTAAGAAAAACAGGGAGCTTGAATCGATTATCCCTGGTAGTAATCATGGATCCAGATTTGACCAGTTCTTCTTTAATCCTTTCCTGCACAGCCGACGAAAAAGATTGGAAGAACTTTGCTCGAATTTCGTCCACTGTGTCAATGTGATCGTTTTGGATAAGATAGTTTTGAATGGGGTCCCAAGACTTCCTAAAGATCTGATAGTCAGAGGCTGAAGAAATACCACCATTTGATATCCACTGAGAAACAAGAGCATCCAAATCCTGCAGAGTAAACCTAGCCACATCTATTTTACCCCAGTATGCCAACATAGCCTCCCTGAGAAGCGTCCAGTTGTGGGATTCGAATCCCTCGAAAGACTCGATTACCTCCATAACTTCATCAGAGGAGATAAAGAATCGTAACTGATAAGCCATATCGAATTCACTAGCTCCATCCACTTCAGCAGCCATTTCGTAGGAGTCCAAGAATCGCTCGACATTTGTACCGTTGAAGCCTAAGTTCTTGTTCTGGGGTTTGATCTTTACCATCTTAGGTCGAACAGAGGTGGTTGGAGTAGCGGGAGATGCCATATCGAATAACAGAGTTCCTAGGGGATCCAAAGAGCAGATTTCCAAAGTGGCTCACAAGTGTGGCAAGAGTAGGGTTTCGCCAAAAACAACAAGTATCTTGCCCGAGCGGTGCACAAATTGGGAGGACTTACTTCTAGACCAAGCTGCCTCCACGGATCGAAAAAAGGAACAAACAGAAAAAAGAAAGAGAAATTGGATAGGATTTCGGAGTTGATTCTTCAAGTTGGGACTGTAAATCCCAAGGTTGCTGGTTTGATCCCGGCCCGGGGGACCAAATGTAAGACTCCAAACGGTGCTAAGCCGTGGCAGTTCTGTGGAGGGGAAAGGTGCTGTTTAGGCTGCCCTCCTAGGAGTTACAATAATATTTTAATGTAACCGGAATCAAGGTCCAGAACCTTATGGATGAGAAATCAAACTAAGAGAAGAGGATAAGAGTTGTCGGTAGCAATGGAAACAACACTATCTGAGACAAGATGATGCAGGGAAAGACTTGGACAAATAAGTCAAGGTTTGTTCCGAGTTCAATAGAACAAGGCAGTTGTAAGTAACAACGCCCACAAGCTAATAACTCTGGTCGTCAGCAGCTGATTAGGAAAGATCAACTCAATCCCAACCAACCTCCAGGTTCTCAATGAACCTGCCCAACTCTCCGCAATCAAGCGCTTGAAGGGTACCAGATAACTGTGGGAGGCTGAACAAAACAAAAGCAATTTGTTTATGAAGCTCTAGAAGCAAATCAATAACGAATTTGAGCAAGAATATCCCAACACTTCTCAAGGAACTCAAGAATAGTGTGGCGAAATTCAACTTCAAAGAAGAAGGGAGGTATAACACTCCAGGTTTTAAGCTTAATAAAACCTCTTCAATCAAACGTGATTGGCTCCAGAAGGATGATCAAGGAGAGATCAGGACCAGTATGGTCGGAAAAAGGGATCAGAGTGGTATAACACACTCAAGAATTCAGGCAGACAGGAATTCTTCTTCAACCAGCAAGGCTATTGGTTGGTGATAAGGATCAAGGTCACAAAGGACTAAGTTTGAGTATGGAGGCTCAAAGGATCAAGGGGCAATCATAGATATACCCGGATAATTTGCTCAGATAAGTGGGGAAGGATGCCCACGGATAAATTGCTTATGATGATGAGATGCTGAGATCTGAGATACCAGGATGATGGAATATATGGTCGAAAAAGCAGGGGAGAGCCCCTCCTTATATGGGCAGGAGACCCTGTTAGACTATATACAACGGATTCTACAAATAGAGCGGAAACGGGAAGGCAACCATGTGGTCACTCGCGTTGGTCAAGGATCTGCCAAATGCTTGCGGAGCGGTCGGGATGGATTCAGTAGATCATGGATGAGCGTCGCGCGACGGTAGCAAAGAGGAGAAGGGAGGCGCAACGACGAAGATGAAGACACGCAACCAACAAAGATGAGGACGTTCTATAACAACGGCGGAGATGAGAAGCAACACGGATAAAGAATGCGCGACGCGCGACGCGCGCGGACGGAAGGAGCGCGGCGCGGCGCGGCGCGGAGCGGAGCGCGACGCGGAGCGCGACGCGGATAATGGAAGCGGAGCGCGGCGCGGACGCGGAGCAGCGCGGAGCGGAGCGCGACGCGGAGCGCGACGCGGATAAACAATAGTTGGATGAGCCTGAGGATAAGTTGTCCAGCCGGGCGATACGTTTGCAACAGTTTATGAATTGAGGTCTTAAGGCGGTACGGGTGTCCAGGATGGGGCACCACACCGGAGTTGAGAGTGAGGTGTTTTTTAAGTCCTCCTTCTCAACCCTAACCTAGGTACAACCACAAGCAACAAGATAGATGAAATATGATCCCAAGTACAGAACCCTAGCTCCACCCTAACCCTACCCCGTCCAAAACCCTCCCCTTCAATATTGCGTGCGTCCGGTTTGTCCTTCTCATGGTGCAGCCCTCTGCCGCACCCTACTCAGAGCCCCCCGGGTTTATCCATCTGCAGGCATCTGCGGATCCCGCAATCCGTGAGTCGGCCTGCGCTTATGCCCGCGCAAACCTCTGCTGTGCCCTACTTGGAGCCCCCCGGGTTTACCCATCCGCGCGCGTCCACGGATCCCGCAATCTGTGAGTTGGCCCGCGCTTATGCCCGGGCAAACCTCCCCGGCGCATATTACCCCTGATTGCCCCGCCCTTGCCTTCCAGAATAGCCACCCGCAAGCTTGGTTGGGCCGGCTCCATCACTTGGTCTGCGTTCCCTGGGCGGGTTGGGGCCCGCAACGCAGATCCCAATCCAAGGTTATAAATACAACACCACATCCCCCCCAAGTTGGGTTCTGTCCCCAGAGGTCCTTCCATTGCTACCTTGACCCTACCTCACTACCGGACCACCCCCCCCTACTCCCAGTCCATCCCAGCTACTAGCCCCATCCAAGATCCCGCTTCACGGCTCTGCCGCGCACGCGTCCTGGTGAGAATGAGATCCACGCCCATGTCCTGAGCCAACAAAGTTCCCCGGAAGGTACCTGGACCTCCCCAGCCAAAATTCCACACAGTTCCCCGGAGAAGACAACTGATGAAGAGAAGACAGAGAAAAGAACCAAACCCAAACAGAAAAAGTTTTTTTTTTTTTTTTTTTTTTTTTTTTTTTTTTTTACGTCTCTTCCTGCGCTAGCTTCCCCCCCAACTTGGCTGATTTCCTCAGCTGACAGTCTCAACCAATCCCACAGAGGTCTTGTCCACCAGAAAATTCTCCAAACTTCTGTCCCAACGCACCTTCTGCCTCTACGCCGTTCTGCACCCAATGCCCCGCCACAAGTGTCCGTTGCACCAACTCCAAAACCTCCGCTAGCCATGATGGCAACGGGCCCTTCCTCCGTCAATCTGTCCTGCAATCCCTGCGCCCTTCATCCTTCCATTCCCCGTTCATCCTCCTTGCCACCACCATGTCCTTCCGTCCCGCACGCATTCTCCCCGCCATCTAAGAGGCCCAGCCCCAGTTACAATCCTCCAACTGTTGGCCCGTTCCCACTGCTGCCAATCCTTCCCTCTCCGCAAGACCCATCTGCCATTCATTGGTTCCTGAACCGCACGGAGTATCCGCTCCCCGTTCCTTCATCCTTGCTTGCTTCCTATCAGCTGGCTGAACCACTTCTGCCAAGACCCGCTTCCCCAACACGCACAGAGTATCCGCTCCCTGTTCCTTTGTCCTTGCTTGCTTCCTATCAGCAGGCTGAAACAGTTCTGCCAAGATCTGCTTCCCCAACACGCACCCCGCCTCCGCCAAGGAAAATGGTCCCGTGTTTGAATCCGTTGTCTGGCCCTCGCGTCCCAGCCCCCAAAAATTGTTTTTGTCCCCATACGTGTGCACCCAGGGCGCAGAAGCGCTAGGATGCTGAATACTCTCCAGATAGGCCTTGAGGCCCCTTTCCACCTCTGCAAGTTTTTTGGCCCAAGGGATGGTTGCCAGTGATGGGGCCGGAATGCACACTGCCTTGTAATACATCTCCGCTTAATCCAATTCCTCTTGTAACCGGACCCCGCCGCACACGCCTGCTTTGTAGTCGGATTCCGCCAACGGCTTGAAATTGCCTTCCTGAAAACAAAAGTTGCGCCTCCCCCATCTCGCCAACATGTCCCCCTTCAGTGTTGGCCAATCCAGGTTCCATTAGCCTCTCATCTCTTCTATGTCCCAACGCTCTTCCGCCTCCTTGATGAACAGGACAACATCGTGCGCCTTCTCAAAATCCAATGCGCCTTCAGAGTCTGCAATTGTTTCATACCGTGAGATGAATTGCTCCACATCCAGGGTGTTGAATCAAATATGAGGGTAATCCTTTGTGCTGGTGCGGAGGAAGTGGGAGAAGGAGGAAGAAAGAGGGGAAACTGCTGCTAGCATCCGTAAGTACCTTTGAGAGACTTTGAAAAAATATTTTTCCCAGCCAGACCCCCAGATGTGGAAACAACAGGGGTGATACCCCCAAAGTTGTCCTCAAGTTCCGGAGGTTATTGGTCTAAGCATCTGTAAGGAGATTGGATTCAATGAGTTTAAGAATAGAGAGAGTTATGATAAGATAAATTCCTTCCCTCCAATCCTTCTTATACCATTTCCTGGCGGTCTGGTGATATGAACTATATGATATGTATGGTAATCCAATGGCCTGTATGTTGTGATGATCCAATAATGAGATGAACCAACCTGGAGTTGAGAGTGAGGTGTTTTTTAAGTCCTCCTTCTCAACCCTAACCTAGGTACAACCACAAGCAACAAGATAGATGAAATATGACCCCAAGTACAGAACACTAGCTCCACCCTAACCCTACCCCATCCAAAACCCTCCCCTTCAATATTGCGTGCGTCCGGTTTGTCCTTCTCATGGTGCAGCCCTCTGCCGCTCCCTACTTGGAGCCCCCCGGGTTTATCCATCTGTGCGCGTCCGCGGATCCCCCGATCCGTGAGTTGGGCCGCACAAAACTCCGCTGCGCCCTACTTGGAGCCCCCTGGGTTTATCTGTTGGCGCGCATCCATGGATCCCACAATGTGTGAGTCCGCCCGCCCTTATGCCTGCGCAAAACTCCCCAGCGCATATAACCCCTGATTGCCCTGCCCTTGCCTTCCGGACTAGCCACCCGCAAGCTTGGTTGGGCCAGCTCCATCACTTGGTCCGCGTTCCCTGGGCGGGTTGCGGCCCGCAACGCAGCTCCCGTTCCAAGGTTATAAATACAACATCACACTGCGCCATGAAAAGGAAAAACCAGAAATACGTAACAGCAGAAGTTTTGGGAGGGATTGGGCGGTATGGGTTAAGGTTGGGCTAGGGTTCTGGATTTTAGAGGTTCTTTCTTAATTTTGTTGTTAGGCTTTCAGTTGTGCTTGTACTTAGGTTAGGGTTGAGAGGGAGGATGGCAAGTCTCAGTAATCCCCTCTAAGCTTCCACACACTTCTCTCAGTACTCTCTCTGCTCTCTCCCTCTCTTACCCAGGGCGGGTTCCCCCAAATACTCCCCCTTCTGGCTTCTGCTCTTGGTCTCCAGTTTCCTATTATCTCCGGTTCAAAATCTCTAAGCTCTCCAATCTTTTTCCTTCTCACTCAGTCTCATTTGTGCCTCTACCTTCTCTTTCTTCTATTTCCATCTCAAATTTGTTCTCTTTCTTCCTTCCTCACTCAACTGAACTAATCCCTCTGCCAAATCTCAACCATTGCCTCCTCCAAACCAACTCAATCTTATCAATCAAAGTCTCTGCCTGGTAAGACTCTGACTTCTCAAACTCCCTTCACAGAACTCAAGCTGATCCTCCAGTTCATCCAGTCTGTCTCCTTGTGATCTCATCTCAGCCTGTCTTCTCCCAATCTCCATTGCGCATCCTGAATAAATTGTTGCTCTATCTAATCCACTGTCCTCAACATACAAGTACTGGCTCAAACTTTAGGATCCTCCTCTCACGTTTCTTCTTACAAACCTCTATTTTCTTCAGATCCTCTCTTATTATATCTTTTATTCTTTGTACAGCCTATGCTGGTTCTGAGTCATTTAGAAATCCAATTCAATCTTATCATGGTTAAAGGCAAAAAGTTCTACAAACAAATCCAACCAAACAAATCATGAACAAACCAGCTGGAGCGGCCAAATAATTCCATCAGGTGGCGCTGAAATCCTCTGTAAATGCCATTACTCCTCTGAATGAAGAAAATTATTTGATATGGCAAGATAAAATGATCATGTTATTGGATTTGAAATATTACAAGGATGCTATGACTAGGAACTACAGCACCCTGTACTCCAAACAAGACAGAGAAATTTGAGCAATAATCCTATCTAAACTAGACAGCACAACCCATGCCAATGTGGCCAACTCCACCAACATAGCTTCATCTAAACTCCTATGGGCGGAAATTACCAGGAAATTTTCCTCTTCTGAGACAGCAAATAGGGCAAGGGTATTTAACCAATTCCTTCACTCAGCTTTCAATGAAAACATCATCAAGGGATTCATTACCATAATTCAAAAGGCAATTACAAGGATGATGGATGTAGGAATTGAACTGCCCAAGGATATACTTGCATACTTAGTGCTCTTCAAGTTTCCTCCAATTATCAAAAACCTTAAGCAAAAAATTATGCACATAGAAAAAAAAATGACGGTGGATGTAGTTTTCACCTCACCCAATACAATAACCAGAGATGGGCACAATTGAATTCCAATAAACCGGCAGAAGATGTCTCCCTGGTGTTGACTAAGACTAAGATCCACAAATACAAAAAGAAGACAAAAATGAGATGCCAAGAAGGATACCACAATCCTAATTCCCCGCACTCTGAATCTTCTTGCTTCCATCTACATCCCCTGATTGCACCAGAATGGTGGATTGAACAACAAAATGAGTGGAAGAGAACATTCAAAAGGACTCCGACCATCAACTACCATGCCTTGTTGACCCTCTGGATCAATGCAGGTAACAATCCCAATCTCCTTCTAGAATCAGGAGTAAATGTCCATATATTCAACAATCTTGAGTATTTCTCCTCCAATAAACTTCAGGAAGAATCAAAAGAAATCAAAACCAGAAAATTAGAAGCTAATCTCAAGATATGCAAAAGAAGAATGGTCAAACTAGAATGGAAAGACTCCACAATCACTCTTGACAATTGCGTCTACGTACTGGACATTGTTGTAAATCTTATTAGTCCCAGTCTTCTTTCCAAAAAGGGCTGTAATCTCTCTCAAGTACATGACAGATTATCTGTCACTTGAGATGATCAACTTGTATGGAAAGGATTGATTTGAGACAATTTATTTTTAATTGAAAAACCCCAATCAGCAGGCCAAAACCAAACTGTAAACCTTACCAGTCAATCTTGCACCCCTTCTCTTTCCCTAGTTGATATCCAAAAGATGAATGGAAATGCCTCCATCTTTACTCTTAAGCCAATTGTGAAGGACTTCTAAACTAACAAAGAGCTCCATAAATTCCAATGCAACAGCTGTGTCAGGAGCAAAATTACTAGATCTCCATTCTTTTGCACCTCAAACCCTTCAAAAAAACCTTTAGATCAAATTAATCTCAACCTCATTGTGCCAATATCACCTCAATCTAAGGTGGGTCATCATTACATCCTCACTCTGGTAGACAACTACTCAGGCTATCTAGCCGCATTTCCTCTAACATCTAAGGATGAGGCTACTGAAGTAATCATAAACATTGTTGAAGTTGAGAACAAGAGGCTGAACAACTACCCTTACAAAATCTTCTCAGATAAAGGAACCTAATTCACCAATTCTACCCTCAAAAAATTCTCCAAAGCTAAACACATCAAGCTAAAAAAATTGGAGCCTTAACATTCTCAACATAATGGCCAAGCTGAAAGAGCTAATAGAACTATCATTGAATCTGCCTGCGCCACATTCTTGTAAACCAGGTTGGCTAAGAACTATTGGCACATAGTAACTTGAAGCTGCTGCTTCATGCTTAACCAAATTCCTCAAGAAGGTAATCACCTATCTCCCTGGGAGCTCATGTTTGGTAAGAGTCTCCCTGCTAAATATTTGAAACCTGTAGGCGCTTCTGTCATCTACCTTGCAAATTGCATTCAAAAAGTCCAAAAGTTGATGAAAAGGGACTCAAGGGCATTTTGATTGAGTTCAACCCTACTTTTCACTCCTACCTTATTCTCAACTTGCTTGGTGCGGTCATTGAAACTAAACATGTGAAGGTCCTCAAAACCAGCTGAACAAATTCCTTTTTCTCAAATTGACCGGTCTAGAGCTATTCTCTCAACCCAAACTTGATGCATACAAAGCTGACTTCTCAACAAGCAACAAGCAATATATAATCAGGGAAAAAAGCCCTAAGTGTCTTCAATCTGACTCCAATCTGGAGGATACTAACTCCTCAGAGGCTCACTCCCCAGATCATACTCTCCCCCACACTTGGAACCAATACCTAAAAGACCCAATCTAAGACCGCAAAATGAAATACAAAAACCCCAGAGATATGGCTTCCATCACTACTATGAACCTCCCTCTTATAAGGCGGCCCAAAAATTCCCTGAATGGCCTAAATGGAAAAAAGATTTGGAAGAAGAATTGAGCTCTATAAAATCCCAAGAAGTTTGGGAAGAGTACTATGAAAAACCAAACAATATCCTGAATACCACCTGGGTATTCAAAGTGAAAGAAAACTGCCATGGCAAGCCTGCAAAATACAAGGCCTGACTGTGCCTACAAGGATTTGATCAGGTTCAGGGCATCGACTTTGACAAAACCTGGGCCCCAACCTGAAAACTAGGATCTCTCCGTCTTGCTCTGATCTATGGCCTAAAGAATAGGATGACCTTCACTCAATTCAATGTGAAGGGAGCCTTCCTCCATGCGCCGCTGAATGGAACTGTAACAATTAGAATACCTGAAGGATCAAACAGAAAATCACCCCATTTAAAATTAAAGAAATCCCTCTATGGTCTTTGCAAGTCCCCAAAAAACTGGTACAAAACTCTCACTACCTGGATTTAATTGCAAGGCTTACGCAAATCTATCAGTGACCCTTGCTTGTACTTCAACTCTGAATCCAGGGAAGTCATCTACTTTCACTTTGACAATCTCATCCGCGTTGGAAAGTCAAACACCTTTGCCACCAATTTTCTGAGTAAATTCTTGAATTCTTCCTGCCATCCTCCAAACACCATCCTTTGCATGCTGATGGAGATAAAAGAGGAAACAATTTTTCTCAGTAAACCAAATAACATTGATCAAGGATAGGAAGAACTAGGTCTCACTGATTGCAAAGGAAGCAATTCACTGCTAACTCAAAACTTTCATCTTGAACCTGCTTCAGATGAAGATCATGCAGAGTTCTCTCAGCTCAATATAAACTACCAATCTGCTACCGGACTCCTAAACCACCTGTCCCAACACACACGCCCCAACATTGCTTTTGCTGTCTCAAGCCTGGCCCAATTCAATAACAAGCCTGGATTGTCACACTGCAGGGAAGTGCGCAAAGTCTGGAAATATCTGAAAACCACCAGAAATCTCAAACTCACTCTCAAGTACAATCCCTCTCAAGAAATTATCTCAGCCTACAGTGATGCTACTTGGGGAAATGATCCCTTATTATGTAAGTCTCAAACCGGGTACATTATTCTCCACTATGGTAGCCCAGTCATCTGGAACTCCTCAAGACAAAGAAACATAACTTAATCTTCTACCAAATCAGAGCTCAATGAACTCCTGGACTGTTATCTGGAGCTAAAATGGATCACTCAACTTGTTGGAAAAATCTACCTTTCTCCTGAGTGCAAACCAAGAATCTACATTGATAACAAGGGCTTGGAAGACAAAATCCAGAAGTTTGGGTTGCATTCCAAATTGCAACACATTGATATCAAGACTAAAGGCTTGCAAGATGATTTCTCTCTCTCCATGTTTGACCTGTCTCTTATTCCCACCAACAAGATGATAGCGTATTCCCTGACTAAGGCCTCCTCCATCAATTCCCTCAAAATCCTTCAACAAGAAGTCTTTACCTAAACCCTATTGTGAATCTTCTCTACATTTGCTCTTACCAGTCACAAGGGGTGCTAAGTCTCAGTAACCCCCTCCGCGCTTCTGCGCGCTTCTCTCAGTACTCTCTCTGCGCTCTCCCCCTTTTAACCAGGGCGGGTTCCCCCAAATAATCCCCCTTCTGGCCTCTGGTCTTGGTCTCCGGTTTCCTATTCTCTCCATTTTGACATCTCTCAGCTCCCCAATATTTCTCCTTCTCATCCAGTCTCATTTGTGCCTCTACCTTCTCTTTCTTCTCTTTCCATCTCCCCTTTGTTATCTTCCTTCCTTCCTCACTCGACTGAACTATTCCCTCTGCCAAATCTCAATCATTGCCTCCTCCAAAACAACTCAATCTTATCAATCATAAGTCTCTGCCTGGTAAGACTCTGACTTCTCAAACTCCCTTCACAGAACTCAAGCTGATCCTCCAGTTCATCCAGTCTTTCTCCTTGTGATCTCCTCTCAGCCTTTCTTCTCCCAATCTCCGTTGCACATCCTGAATAACTTGTTGCTCTATCTAATCCGCTGTCCTTGACATAAAAGTACTGGCTCAAGCTGTGGGATCCTTCTCTCATGTTTCTTCTTACAAACCTCTATTTTCTTCTGATACTCTGTTCTTATACCTTTTATTCTTTGTACAGCCTATGCTGGTTCTGATTCATTTATGAATCCAATTCAATCTTATCAGAGGACTTAAAACCTCACTCTCAAGTCTGGGTTGTAGGATCATCTCATCATATCAAATCACCAAAGGATTGAAGGACAGGAATATAAAACATCATTTTATTTATTCATCTTTTTCTTGTAACTATCTCTTACTCTCAAAACCCATCAGCACTAAACCTTCTTACAGATGCTTGGACCAATAAATTCCAAAGTTGAGAACAACTTAGGGGAGTATTTCTCCCTTGTTTCCACAGCAGAGGGGAAAGGTGCTTTTTTAGGCTGCCCTCCAAAGTGTTAAACAAATATTTAGATGTGACCTGAATCAAGGTCAAGAACCTTGTAGATGTAGAATCAAAAAGAAGGGATAACTCATTAGTAAACAACAGCAAGGAAGAAAACACACTCTAAGAAAAGAGGGTGAGGGAAAGACTTGAACAAAATACGTTATAGTCTGTGTCAGAGTTCAATAGAACAGTGCAGTTGAAAGTAACAGCGCCCACAAGTTCATAGCTCTAGTGGTAGCAAGAGGCTTTGGAAAGATCAACTCAATCCAAAACCTCCTCCAAGTTTTCAATTAACCTGCCCAACTTAGAAAATAAATTGCTTGAAGGTAAGAGGAGGGTACCAGATAACTGTGGGAGGCCATACTAACAACACAACTTGTATGTGAAGTTCCAAAGCAGAACAATGATGCAGTTGAACAAGAATAACCCAACACTCTTCAAGGAACTCAAGATTAGTAAGGCGGAATGCAACTATTGGGGAAATACAGGGAGGATTAACAATCCAGGTTTAAACTTAACAAACCTCTTAATCAAACGTGACTGTTCCAGAAAGACAATCAAATGAATGATCAACACCAAAGTAGTCAGAGAAAGGGATCAAAGAGGTGGTTTAACACAATCAAGAATTCAACCAAATGAATTCTTCTTCAACCAGAAAGGCTATTGTTTGATGATAAGGATGAGGAACAGGGGATAATCATCAGATATATCCAGCTTTATGATGATGATGATGACAATCATGAGGCACTCAGGGGGATACCCTTTATTTATTAATCAGAAGATTAGATGATTGATTGGATAACACAATGGATGATGGATGATGGCTTGGAAAAAGGCAGGGGAGAGTCCCTCCTTTTATAGGCAAGAGACTTGGTAAAATATTTAAAATAGGATAACACAAATGAGAGCAGAATTTTTTTCTCTTTTCTTTTCATTTTTTTTGATGAATCAAGGAAAAGAGTGATAAAAAAAATAGCAAAAGGATGATTGAAAAATGAAAAAAAAGAGATGAGAAAAAAAGAAACCAGCCTGGGTCAAGGATGGCAGCTGGAAGCGGATGAACTTCCGTGGAATTGCGGATGAGAGGTTGCAATGGTGAGTGGCTGCCAGATGTGAGATGAACAAGGTGCAAGGCATTTCCAAGCAACAGTCATGAAAATTGAAGACACAAGACAATTGGCAGCAAGCGGCACAGACAATGTATTAATTGAAGATTAGGTGTTGACGGCCGCCAGCTTTTTTTGTTTGGGGGTGATGGGACAATCAAGAGGTGACAGCCGGACTGGCGCCTGATGACAGCAGTTGGAGTTTATGATTTTCCCAAGCAATTTACATGGGTTGGAGGAAGATGGATGATAAGAAAAGGAAAATTTGAGTTGGAGGTGGATGATCAATTTAAATAGGAAGATGAAAGCAACAGCGCCAACTGTTGATTGTGGTCTTTTCTGTTGTTGCCAATGAAAATGATGACAATTGGGAGGCAATTGTTGGTTGATGGGTGTCATAAAGCTGACCAAGATGCTTGCTTGCGTCAAACATTCACTGGAATTGGGATGGATTGGATGGCTGTCCATTCTTCATTGCCATCATTTCTGGAAAGGATGTTGATAGACCAAAAGTTGATTTGATGACAATGTTTGGTGGGGATTATGGTGATGATGATTGTGCGCGCGCTTGGACAAAAAAATCTAGGGCACAAGCACAACAAGGAGGAGTTGAATGCAGGATGCTGGGGATTTGAACACCCATGGGCCTGCCCTAGACCACTAGGACAGGGAAAAGTTGGAGGAAGGAAAAAAATGAAAAATGCTATACATAATATTTTTTTTTTTGATCAGATAAAAAAACAAGAATTTTTTTAACATTTTTTCCCTTTTCTTGAGGTTTACCAAATTGGTCACCACAGCGTATAGTGGATTTTTTCAAAAAAATAACACCGTCAGGGGCTTATCTTCAAAGGAGCTATCTAAATTTCACTTGAACTTACAAATATGAACGGCGGAATCGTTGTTCCAAGGTGGGAGGCCTCACTGTTGGTAGTTATCTCCATCACAGGAGATCCCATTCTCCCTTTTGGACCTGAGCTTTTAGCACTAATGTCCCTGGTTTTGCTTTGTGGAAATGAACTTGGTTCAGAGAAAAAACTGTGCCCCTTTCCTATGTTTTCCAGGAGGAAAGAGTCAATGGATAGCTGTCTTGACACTTACACAGGGGCAGGAAAATGTCAGTCCGTTTCAGTTAACATGATAACAGACAAGTGCCTACTTCTCTCTATTTACAAGAAAAACTGTTTGTGATTACCTTGAAATACTTGGTCAGCCCGTTCTAAACTTTTGCGGTTGTTCTGAGACGCTTGGTCCTTTTGGGATAATCTAGTTTGGTCTTCCACTTGAGTAACTCTTTCTTGGTTGCTGCACTACAAAAAAGGAAGTTTTTCCTCAACAACCATGTAGACTGGTGGTTGATGATATTTTCAAAATATGGTGATGTTCCCTACAGCTATGTTGGTGCTTCCCCAAGACTTTCAGTATTGATTTGCCCTTGACCCAATTTGTCCGCCGCCTTGCCCAGCGGTTGAAAGTTGATGAAATAACTTTGCGGGCTGAAAAAAGTTTTTTTTTTGTAAACTATGCAAAAACACAATTCAGTGTATAGAATATACAAAACTAGTCAAAAATGCATACTCAGTTTACTAGAATACTCAAACCTAGAGGTTTGAAAGCTTAAGCAAAAATTCAATTTTTTTTCAAAAATCCACTCTTTTCTTTATTTTTGTTATATTTTTACTAAAGAAACAAAATTCAGTCAGAAACTGGCTGAAAATAGCACAAAAGTGCGTATTTAAAATTGAAAAAACACACTCAAGTTTCTAAAAAGCTGATGAGGCCCCCAATTTTCAGGTTTGAACCTCTACTGCTAAACTTGACCATGGTTAAACCTGCAAAAATAAGAAAAAAACAAATATTAAAGTCAGTTTTTGACTCAAATAACCCAAACAATACTAAAAGAGCACAAACTCAAACAATAACAAGGTATTTTGAGCAAAAAATCCACAACTTAAATCTTTATTAAAGGCAAGGGGCCTGGCTCCAATAAATGAAGCTCAAAGTAGCTTTGCTTATAAATAAGCTCACACCCTTAATATTAGTAACACACAAGGGTTATTACTCCAATTAGGACCTTCCACTTGAAATTGGAGTTGCCAATAAGATTCTCAGTTGAATATAATAATAAAGTTGATAGCCCCAGTCAATCTCTTCTTGAGACTAATTTTGATGGGCTTGTTAACTCTTGCCCTATTCTCTTACAAATAAATAATAATATATAACTGGTGAGGAAGGGGCTATAGGGTGAAAACCCTCCTCTTTCAAGGTAACAGGAGCTCTCATGGGACTCAAGGAATCATCAGGGGAGTTCTATTCTCTCCCTGGTTTTTTCCTCAATGGCTCAAAACCCCATCACATTCTGCCAAATGAGAAATAGGGTACTAGTAATCATTGGGGGGGGGATTTTAGATGTAAAGGGTCCTATTTACATAACCAAAAAGTTATATACTCTAAAAATAAGCTCAGGGCCCTCTGAGTGGACTCTCTCAAGGCCCAGGAAAGTATATTAAAGTATAATAACATCCCCAAGGGGGATAATATTAAGATTATGTGATTGGTTTATACAGAGTGTAGAGTATAGCTTAAATTAATTATTGTAGCTTGTTCCCAAAGGAAGGGAAATTATTTGGAAGTTATATATCAATAGTTGGGACGCATCTTTATCCTCATGACTTAATTTAAAGTTATATTGGATCACCACTTGATAATATATATCATCAAGGTTTTAATTCCATAATCAATACTCATAAAAAAATACTTATAAATATTATCAAAATTTATCATAGAATTCTGAACTTCTTGATCAATTTTCATTCTTGGATCTATGGTGGGTTGAACCAGTGACCTTGATTTCAGACAATGGAGGGTGAGGTCAGTACTGAACCACTATACCAGCAAGACATATGAGTTGTGTAGACATTTGGACACATCTAATTTTCTTGCGGCTGACAAAAGCCCACTCCATGTCCATCTCAACTGGGTTTGGCATAAATGATGCCAATAAAGCTAAGGGGATAAAATCTTTTCTTGAGAAATTGGATTCAATCTTCCCTTTCTACAACCACATGGATAAAATATTTGGTAAAAAAGCAAATATCACCCCTCTGGCTGAGTTTGATTCTCAAAAAGTAGAGTCAAATGATATGCAGCATGATATGCAGCCACTTCCCAATGATACTCAGCCTAGTGAACCCAATAACAATGAAACATAAAATTGGCCAAAATTAGAGACAGAATCAGCCACCAAGAATGAGGTTGCTGAGATTACAGCTCAATCAGCCCAAATCCAATCCACAAGGATCTCAAACAATTTCCTGGATCCATCACTTCCTAGCATTGATGAACTAAAAAATACCCATGATGAACTAAAAAATACCCACAACTTAAGGGAAGAGTGTACCAATTCACCATCCAAACGTACCTCTCCTCAATTAAGTATGGTTTTTCTTTTCTTGAATAGTGAATTTTAACTGATTTTGTATGAAAATCCTCAACCTTTTCTTGATAATAACAGAAAGCTTAAGCCAATGGGGCCTCCTAAATCACCCTCCAATCTGAGTGAAGACAGTCAGCTTCCATCAACCTAAGCAAAGTTAAAGAACAAGGCCTCCAATTCAATGAAAATCAAACCCAAAAGTCATCAAAAGACAAGACACACTTCTAGCTTTTGAGGCTTTGAAGAAATCAGTGAGAAGAAAGATTCAAGTAAGGGAAATAAATTGGATTGCTAAATATTACTAAACATGCAAATCAAATTGATTTATTGACTTTGAAAATAGTGAAAAATTTTGTCAAAAGCAAAAAAAATTGACTTTGAGAGGGAGAAGTGGGAGTTTAATCTGGAAATTGAAGAGAACAAACAGAGATCAGAGATTATAGCTCAGGAGAAACAAATAGAGGCAGAGGCAGCAACCCAACAGAATGAGATTGATGCTGAAAGGAATATTAAAAAAGATCTGTTGGATTTTCAGAAAGAGGAAAAGGATAAATACTGTGCTCAATCAGAGAAAAAGGAAAGGTTGTCATTGGCAATTGCCTGCATAAGTAGTGGTCAAACAATTACAGAGATTGAAGTGATTTCTCAGCTGTTTGGCTTGTAAATATGTTTGAATATACTGTTATTCATTCATAAAAAAACCAAATTAAATTATTTACAAGCAATTTTTATCTGTTATTCATATCCACCAATGTTTGGGAATTTTGAAGTTCCATCAAGATATTTCTGGACTTCTAGTGCCATTTTTTTGGATATTTGAAAAGAGAAGCCTATTTTTGTATACTTTGTGGATGGTAACAATCCTCCAAAATTTTGATGAGTAAAATATTTGGATTTGAAGACAGCTCATTTAACCCCTGAAAATTTAGCCAAATCAAGATATACCTGATAATCCCTCAATGCAAACGGCCCTCCAATCATATTGGAATTATCATCTTTCAAAATATCAGTGTAAATTTCATTGACTATACTCTTGGGATTGAAGATGGGAATCCATCCTACCAAAGTCCAGACATTAACATCAGAATCTTGATGAGGGGGGTTTTAAAAATAATAAAGGGTAAAGGTTAAGAAGGAAGAAAAATAACAACTCCTTTATTCTTCATCATACCCAATATGGTTCATGGAAAGAATTTTATTTTTAATGAGTTCCCTCTGGCACTCATCAAAAATTCCCGGAGAAAATTCTCTGAGTTTTTTCAAAAGCCACTCTCTAGCCCTGATTATTTTTTCTTTTTCTGCTTGAGGCTGGATTCCAATTCTTCTCATAGCCTTTGGGAGTTTCGTGGCTGAACCATATTGTCCAAAAGCTTCTTGGTTGCTTGGTTTTCTCCATCCATAAGCCCACATCACTCCAGAAACTAGGGCCAAGTTTGTTTTCACAGGTTGAAGGTGTGTAGTGCGGTGGAGTAGATGGCAAAAAGACTTTTCCCATCCAACTTTATCCTCCTAAAAAATTTCAGAGAAAGGGATCCTCTCAGAAAGACAGAAAGCAGGTTTTTTGATTGGTTGAATGATGGCACGTCCGATTTTGACCTTGCTGTACAACTTCAGGGTGGATTCAGTGATGTGATTCTTCATTGGGTTTGGGTCAACTTGCCTACTTGATTTGATGCAGACAAACTTAATGGATTGGTTACTGCTTTGCCCCAGATAATTCAAATATCTCCTCTTCTTCATTTTCCTCTTTAATCTCTTGTTCTTCTGATTACACCAATAGTAACTGATTCAAAAATGAGCCCATAAACAAATTACATAAATAAGGCATAACTAAGGCAGGATGGAAAATACAAGGATTGGAATGAATCACTCCCCCAATGGTTGTGATCCTGATTGTATAATCAATTAAACAGACACCATAGGGAAGATGAAGCAGGTTGGACATCCAAGGAAGAAATAGGGGTAATTTTACTCACCTTTTTGTGGTTCCAGGCTTCACCAGATCACTAATAGGCCTTGGGGAGGATGGTAGCAATGATAGTGGCAAGGATGGTGGTGGTGAGAGTGGGGAGGATGTTTCAATTGCTTTAGCCAAGGAAGAAGTGGGGGGAGGTTCATCATTCAGGCTTGGTCCTTCACCTGGTCAGCGTTGGTCAGGTGTGCTTTGTTGAGGATAGGGGGGGGCAGGGTTGGTTGGTCAAGGAGGGGGGAGTGGGCAGTTGATTGGTTGTTGGGGGGGGGGGGCTGGCCAGTTGGTCAGTTGATTGGCTGGTGATGTTTTGTCAAAGGGGGGGGGGCGGTTGGTTGGCTGGTCGGCTGGTAACATTTGGTTGAAGGGGGGGAGGGGTGGTTGATTGGCTTGTTGGCCGGCAAAATTTGATCAAAAGGGAGGAGGGGGGGGGTGGTTATTGAGGATGGGGGGGGGGGGGGTGGTGGTCAATGATGGGGGAGGGGTTTCTTGGGTGGTGGATGTGTGTGGGGGGGGGGCGGGGTCTGGTGGGCCAACAAGGAGGGAGGAAGAAAGGACAGAGTGGTTAGAACAAGTGCAACAAGGGGGGGAGGGGGGTGGATTGAGAGGGAGGGGGGAGGGCATACCTGGGTGGGCTGGAAACATAGATTGGAGATGAAAGGGGGGGTGTTAGCCAGGAAAAAAAAAATGGAGTTGAGATAAGGAGACTGACCTGGAGATGGAGATGGAGATGGAGGGTTGGTGGGTGTGGTGAGCTTTTTGTTGGAGGGGAGGAGGAGGACAATGGTGAGTTGTTGAGTCCAATGAGTAGGTGAGGATGAGGAGTTTAGTGGTGGAGTCCAATTACTGGGAGAGGAGGAGGAGCAGCATGGTGGTGGGGGTGACTGGGGTCCACTTGTGGGTGACTGAAAAGATCAAGTCAGTCAGTGTGGGATGAAAAAAAAATAATTGTGTGTTTGTCTCTTTACCAAGTCTGAAATCAGACCATCATGAATCAAACTGAGCAAGGGTGAGAGGTAGAATTTGCTCTCTAATGGCAAAATAGGATTGATGAGATAAGACTGGAATGATTTGAGGAGGATCAGGCACAGCATCTTCAAAGATTTCATCCCATTCATATTTGATGTTGGCAGATGAGTTATTGAGAATAGCACAGCAGAGAATCCAGTTGACAAGTACCTTCATGTCTTTGAAATTTTGGAGCTGGCTTTGCATTTCTCTTCAGCTGGCCCATCTTCCTTTCAGGACTCCTATGGAATGCTCAATCCAAACTTGTGATTGGGCAAGATCATAGTTTAAATCAGTTTTGGTTTGATTGTTGGACAAAACATTGCACAATTCTGGAACCACATACTTACCACTGGCATAAGCAGAGTCAGCCAAAAGGTATTGGTCTTCATAAAATTAGCTCTAATTTTGCTATGAAATCTGAATTTGGCTGAAGAAATAAGAATCATGAAAGGAACCTGGAAGGCCAGCATGGAGGGCAATGAACTTTTTGTTGTTGTTGCAAACAATTTGAACAGGAATGAGGTATCTATATGAACAAAGGTAGCATGGTTGGTCATTTTTGTGTAAAAAAAATGCTATTAAGAGATCGGATTGCCTTTTCTTCCAATCAAAGTAGTGGTTTCTATCAAGATTGGGTTTTTTACTCAAATGAATGGTGGTTCCATCAAAAAATCCAATACAACCTTGAAAACCTTCAGTCCCCATGACCTGTGAGATCTTGATGCACTATTCATTTTTTTGCCAGCATAGAAGTGAGAAACAAAATCTTAGGACAGAAGTGAAAACACATTGGGTGTAAAATTTGACTGTTTCATATCCAATAGAGAAAATATTTTCCAATTGATGAACAGCAGCACCATTACCATTGGAACCAAACCAAAACAAATTAACAGCAAGATGGATAGCAGGATTGCACTGGGGACTCTGAGATTCATTCTGGAAGACAGGATGGTTCTCAAGCATCTCCAAAATTTTCATGAATGATGCTAAAAAAGTTTGAAAGAGTTGATGGGAGCTTAATTCAGGGAGGAGATGGAGCTTCTGCCCTTTGTACATAGGATGGTGAAATTTTTTTTTTCAGGGGATTAAGTAGCAGCGTTCCAACAGAGAATTCAAGGATAACCAGTTGGATTCAAAATCACAGTTAGAATTGGAGTCTGAATTGGTATCAAATAGTAATAAAATTTCAGTCAGCTTGATTCCATTTTTCACTAGCTTCCTGGGGGTCACTTTTGACATTCTGGGAATTGAAGAGTTTGTGGAGGGGTGGTGCTTGTTATTTGAAGTGATGAGGAGGTTTTTGATTCAATGGAGATGGGATTGGTATGGATTTTATGAGGTGGAGGTGTGGATGGGCGTTTTGCATGGGATGGATGGTGGATGTTTGATGGCCCATAAATGGCAGATTTGATTTTTGAAATCCGCCATTTTCATAAAATCCACCATGCTTAAATACACCATTTAAGGGTTAAGTGTATTTCAGAAACCTGCAATTAAAAATGGCGGGTTTCTAATAGAGAATTTTCTAACTTTGATAAACCCTAATTAATTAATTGATTAATTAATAAATTAATTAATTCCTAATTAATTAATTTATTAATTGATAAATTCATTAATTCCTAATTAATTAATTGATTACTCAATAAATTCATTAATTAATTCAGAAATTCATTAATTAATTCAGAAATTCATTAATTAATTCAGAAATTAATTAATTAATTCAGAAATTCATTAATTAATTCAGAAATTCATTGATTGATTAATCAGTATATTAATTAATTAAACAATTCATTAATTAATTAATCAATTCATTAATTACTTAAAAAGAAATGGATTGATTAAGTGTTAATTTTGTTGAAAATTTTCCCCAACTTACTAAAACTGGGGAAAATAAGCACAAACAGAAGTAGTTTCCCCTAGAATAGAGCAAACGAAAGTCCCATGAGTGGTTTTGGCTCAATGGTAGGACAGCCCTCCACCATGGTAAGCAGTACTAACATTCCATTCTGTTTATTTCTTAGTCAGTACTCACCTCAAGCAGTGTCAATTGTATTAATCTTAAACTTGTGCACATCTGATTTTAAAAGAGGATAGCATTCAATCAGTACAATGGGGCTTGACTAAAACATGAAAAGATACCAAAATCTTGAGCAAAGTGTTAGGAATGTCATTCAATCCCACACCTGAAGGACAACTACTCTCTCTCTTTGACTGCCACACTCTGAAACCTAACCCCAAGAGATCCCTCCTGGGGGTTATTTGCTCTTCTTTGGAGATCAATTTGCGGGGGATGGGGAGGTTTTCTTTTTTCTAAATATATTTCTTTTCTCCTATTTTTTAATAATTCCTTTTCTTCTTCTCCTCTTTCTTCTTTTCCTCATCATTTAAATCTATACTTCCTTCAAACTGTCTACTTGTCAATCTCACCTGCTCAACCATCCAACACCCCAATCCATTCTCAATAAGTACTTGCTGCCATTCCTTGCCTGGTAAGATGATTTGCACCTCAACTATATGATCAATTGTCAACCTAATCACAACACTGTCAAACCAGCCCGTATCCTTCTCCTCTGTCTCAAGTCTGCTTCTTGCCATTTGTCCAGAATCTACATCTCAGCCTCTCAAGCCTGTTCAGTCTCTTGTGTCCACATTACCTGTTGGTTGTCTTTGTCTTTTTCTATTTGATCTCTTTTCTATTGTGAATCTGATCCTAAATTTTATTCTGCTGGTTTTTAGTTGTCAAATAAAATCTCTTAAATCTTATCACAGTTAAAATCCAAAACCAGACATCCTAGCTCACCATCAGGATGAATTAACCAACAAATACAAATGACCCAGCAGGAGCTATAGACTACTTCCATCAAGTTGCACTGAAGGCTGCGGTTGATGCAATTCCCCGTCTCAAAAAAGAAAACTTCTCAATCTGTCCTGAAAAAATTCAGATGTTGTTTCATCTCAAGGACATAAAAGACACTATTACAAGGAAATTGGGAAAACTCTCCAGAAAACAAGACAGGTAAATCAGGGCAGTTATCCTGTCTAAATTGGATAACACAACACACACCAATGTGGTCAACTCCGCCAAAATAAATTCATCCAAGCTTCTCTGGGCGGAAATTAATCATTGATTTGCTTCATATGAGACTGCCAATCAAGCAAGGGTGTTCAATTATTTTCTCGAATTCAGCTTGAATGAAAATGCCATTGAAGGATTTGTGACAGATACAAAAAAGGCTCTAACCCAAATGACCAATGTTGTCATAGAACTAACCAACAATATCCTTGCTTATTTTGTCCTCTTCAAATTCCCTCCTATTCTCAAAACTCTGAAACAGCAGATCATGCACGTGGAAAAGAGCCTAACTGTTGAAGTGGTCTCCAACCATATAATCCAATACAAAAAGGAGCATAAGGCTCAGTCAAAAAAAAATCAAGTCTAATTCCAATCTCTCTTTAGTAATGACAAAAACTAAATCTGAGAAAGAGACAAAAAGAGTCAAAATGCGCTGTAGAGAAGGACACAATCCAAACGCACCTCACTTCAAATCATCTCGCTTCCATCTACATTCACAGCTTGCTCCTAGTTGGTGGGTAAAACAACAAAATGAGTGGAAGAGTAAAATCAGCAAACAATCCACCATCAATTACCATGCGCTTCTAACGCTCTGGATAAATGCCAACAACAGTCCAAATTTACTTCTGGATTCCAGTTCCAATATTCATATCTTCAACAACAAGAGATATTTCTACTCACTACAAATGCAGGAAAAGTTAGAAGAGGTGAAAAACGGCAAGCTCAAACCCAACCTAAAGATACGTGGTACAGGTACAGTGAAACTAGAATGGAAGGACTCAGTCATTAACCTGGAAGACTGCGCCTTTATCCCAGACATAGTTGTTAATCTCATCAGCCCGGGACTGCTAGCAAGCAAAGGATGCAATATTACTCAAAATGAAGATCAGTTCCAAGTCATGAGGATGGGTCAGACTGTACTTAAAGGTTTGATCAGGAACAACTTGTTTGTTATCAAGAAGCCTAGTATAATAGGTAAAGGCATCCCTGTTGGAGTATATTCATATCTCCATATTTTACTTTCTTTCTGTTCTCTTCATATCTCTACTCTGTCTCACATATCTCTTTCTACTCTTTCCTCCTATGTGACTCCCTACTCATTTCCTTTACATGTCACACACTGACCACACCAAAATCATCCTTCTAATTTAACACTCATCTCTGTTATTCCTCAGCCCACCAGGGTATGAGCCCAGAGCCGCACCAAAAGACAGAATAGAAGGATCCAATAAACTCACTTTATTGTAATAGAACCATCATGGATGAAATTAAAAACTTGCATCCTGTCCTGAAGACACCCTCAATTATTCCTTTAAACTTCCCTGGGTCTAAATCAAACTACCTTGATTGTGCAATGATTCTGAGGATACATTTCTGAGCTTTGGTAATTGGTTATCTCCTTACAAACGATTCGCCAAAGGGTGAAAACTGGTTGAAACACAACTTGGCGGTCTGCTCAGTTATATCCAGGTCAATCGGACCGTCAAACTTCCAATTTATTAGAAAACATGAAGAGAGCGCAATTGGAATGTGGAAATCACTTCAAGAAGCACATCAGGAAAATTCCTCAGGAGGCAGGATGTACTGGCTTCGTAAACTTCTCTTAACAAAGTTGAACAAAAAAGATATGACGACCCACCTTTCCAAGATAGTCTCATATGGCAAGAAACTCTCTTTGCTCATCACTCCCAAGAATCCGCTCACAGCTGACAACCTTCAATCTACCGCTATACTGTTTTTGCTTCCCAATGACTGGCTAGGATGTGTCTCTGGCATGATGAATGAGGAATCAGTTCCCTCTTCAAAATTGATCAACGCATTGAAGCAAGAACATCTCAGAAGAAAAACCAGAAATGAAGACAACTACGCAATTAACTCTGGTAAAACCCTGAAAAACAATCCTAGACTTCAAAATTGACGTGATTGGGAGGCTCAAGGCTTCTCAAAAACGTACTTCTGCACTAACTGCAAAATCAAGGGTGATTTGTTTGAAAGATGCACGGAAGTCCTCAAGGCGCTGGAATACTGCAAAAAAATCAGAAAATCTCAGAAAAACCGTCCTTCTGGTTCCAAACAAGCCAAAGCAAATCTGACAAAAGCAAAAGAAAAATCAGATGATGATAACAACAATGACGGCTTCACCGACTCCGAAATCATCATCCATGCAGGGTATGCCTTCTGCAATCTCACCACCTCAGTTCAATCTCACCAGCACAATTTCAACCTGGATTCAGGATTCTCCCTGTTGATGACCCCATATGACTAAGAAGAGACCCAACTCGACAGCCGTTTGACTTGTGGACGGAACAAACATATCTGAAAATAAGGAGGGTTTTCTTTCACTCCCATTCTCACGAGTTCAATCTCTAGTGGTTCCAGATCTCCACAAACCACTATTTTCAGTTTCCAGTCTTTGCGGTGCCTGCTTTCTTGTCATCTTCTCGTCCAACACCTGCAAGATCTTTGACAACTCAATCTCAAAAATAAATACCGCACCAGTTGCCAGTGGGTACAGAAAGGGTAACCTTTATTATCTACCTCAAGACAAAGTAAGCTGCAAGGAATTGGTCCTGTCTGCCATCACACAAACATCTGAAAATAGTCTTTTTGGCTACCATCGCAGACCTTCCCATCTGAACCTGAAGTACCTGCAAAAACTGCTCAAATCCAAGGATATTTGTCCTGATCCCAACAAAAAGTCCAAGGTACAAAAATGCACCACCTGTATTGAATCAAAAATGAAAAGAACACTGTTTCATTCTTGACTGAGCTATAGATCCAAGCAACCGGGGTAAATTATACACTCAGACCTATGTAGTTTTGACACCACTTCAAGAGAAGGCTACAATTATTTCATTAATTTCATTGATGAATGCTTGAAGGCATTATTTGCATACCCATTGTGTCAAAAATTGGATGCCTTTGAGTCAACCAAACTCTTCTTCTCCTTTTTCAAAAACCAATTTTGGCACTCTATTAAATCCCTCAGAACGGACAACAGCGGGCAATACCTTAACAACAAAATGTCATCCTTCCTCACTGAAAGGGGTTTGCAACACAAACCTGGACCTCCCCACTCTCCTCAGCTCAACGGTGTTGCGGAACGCTCTAACAGGACAATCATCAACCTAATCCGCTGCTTGCTCTCCGCTTCCAACCTTCCCAAATCTTTCTGGGCCAATGCCCTCAAGCACTCCCTCTTTAGTTTCAACTCCTATCCCTTCAAAACCCATTGCGGTTTCACCTCACCAAACTCAATCCTTGCCGCCAATGACATTCCAATCTCCTATCTTCATCCTTTTGGCTGCCTCACTTGGTACAAAATCCCGGAGGCTAACCAAACCAAACTGTCTCCCAAAGGAAAACACTCAGTCATTCTCTCCTATCTTCCTCAAGGCAACGGCTACCATGTCCTCAACCTATTCACCAAAAAAGTGATTAAGTCTAGGGACGTTATCTTTGACGACTTGACTTTCCCATATGGACAACCTCTCCGGAAAGCTGACACGGACTCCTCAACCATTCCCGTTGCCCTACCTTGGCCCCATCCTCCCTCAACCCCTGACCCTCCATCTCTCCCTGTCCCCCCAAACCCCCCTTCTTCTACTCCCTCCAACTCCCCCATCCCTCTTTCTTCACCTTCCTTGCTTCTGTACAGAGACTCAGACAAGCCAAAAATATCTCCTGCTCGCCCCCCCGTTGTCAAATCTTGCGCGCTTCCTTGCTCCACTAGCCCCGCCATGTCTGAAAACTTGGAGATCATGGCTCCTGTTTCCCTGTCTCCAGTTCTACCCCCCTCTCCTTCTTCCATTGTTATCTCCCCGCTTCATTCCCCCCCCCCTCCCCTTCTCCCTCCCCTCCACCCAAGCCGCGCCACTCCACCAGACCAAGGCGTCCTCCATTGCGCTTTGGGATGTACTCGCGCTCCGCCTCTGTCAAAGACAATATCCGGGCGCCCACGACCTGGAAGTAACTTCTGAAGTCTCCTCACCAACACCACTGGATCATGTTGGCTTGCAAAGAGCTCTCCTCCCTCCAGGGTATGAAGACCTGGACTCTTGTCCCCCTGCCAAAGGGTTGGAAGATCATCAAGTCAAAATGGGTCTTCAAAGTCAAACGACGCCCCAACGGCTCAATCCTCAAGCTCAAAGCGCGCCTGGTCGCCATGGGGTTCACTCAGGTTCATGGTCTTGACTTCTCCGAAGTTTTTTCTCCCACTCTTGGTCTGGAGACCCTCCATCTCCTCCTTACCCTACTAGGCGCAAAAAATTGGGTTGGCCGGCAAGTTGATTTCAAGACAGCTTTTCTGAACGGCCATCTGGATGAACCGGTTTATATGTCTCAACCGCCCAGTTTGGAGGACCCTCTCCACCCCGACTGGGTCTGCAAGGTCTCAAGGGCGATCTAAGGGCTGAAGCAATCCCCTTGACAATTGAATATTGAACTGAACGCCGCCATTTTATTGTTAGGTCTCTCCCATTCCTCTTACAACCCGTCCCTCTATTTTAAAATTTTTGATGGTACTCTGGTGGGTGCTCTCACTGCGCATGTTGATGATCTGGCGATTGTTGGTACTCCGGATTTTGTCTGTTCTTTCATCTCTGAGATTGGCCAGCGTTTCATGATTGGTTCTGACAAAGATCTCAATCTCAATCCGTTGCAATCTGGCAAGTAGGACGGTCTTGCTGGACCAATCTCACTAAATTTCTACCGTCTTCTCCACCTTTCTACCCCCAAACTCTCCGCCTACCAAGTCCCAAACATCAATGTCTTTCAAAAACTTGCAGAAGTGCAACCCATCTGAGCCTGCTTCTCCCATGCAGTACAGTCAGCTGATCAGATCTCTGCTCTGGATCTCCCAATGCACAAGGCCCGATGTATCCTTTTCATTAAACAAACTATCTCAATTTCTTCAAGACCCGTTGGTCGAGCACTGGGAAAGCGCGCTCTGCGTGCTCCATTTCTTAAACTCCACCAAACATTATCATCTGAAGCTTGGCGGTTCCTCTCTCAAGCTCTTGGGCTACTCTGATTCTGACTGGGCCAAGGACAGGGACAACCAATGCTCCATCTCTGGCTACACCTTCCGCCTGGGTGTTGGAGCTATCTCCTGGAGGTCCAAAAAGCAACCCACCGTGTCCCTATCAAGCTCCGAGGCTGAATACAAAGCCCTCTCTGACTCTTGAAAGGAAGGGCTGTGGCTCTGGAACATTCTATGTGAAATCCAACTGCGTGACTCCTTGCCGGTTCCCATCTACGTCGACAACAAAGGAGCCAAATCCCTGGCAAGAAACCCCAAGCATCATTCCCAGAAAAAGCACATTGATGCCCATCATCACTTCATCCAGGAATGTGTTTCCCGGGGCGTTTTTATGGTTCATCATTTCAGTACCAAGGACATGCTTGCGGATATTCTAACCAAGCTGCTGAACCGTGTCCTCCTGCAAGCACATCAGCAACTATTTGGTCTCAGCGGTGGTGGTTAGCAAGGGGGGGTATTGGAGTATATTCATATCTCCATATTTTCCTTTATTTCTGTTCTCTTCATATCTCTACTCTGTCTCACATATCTCTTTCAACTCTTTCCTCCTATGTGACTCCCTACTCATTTCCTTTACATGTCACACACTGAACACACCAAAATCATCCTTCTACTTTACCACTCATCTCTGTTATTCCTCAGCCCAACAATCTCAGTCAATCATATCAATCACTCACCTAACTCAGCGTCAAATCAAGGTCTATCTCTGGAAGACATCCATAAGATTTATGGCCACGCCTCAATTTCTACCCTCAAACCAATTATCAAAGACCTTTTTTCTAGTGACAAGCTGTATCACTTTCAATGTGACGGTTGCGTGAAAAGAAAGATTTTCAGATCTCCGTTCTCTGCTGTATCTGCTCACTCAAATAAATCTCTTGAAAAAATCCACCTTGACCTTGTTGGACCAATCTCTCCACAGTCAAAGAATGGTCACCTACACCTCCTTACCCTAGTATAAAATTACTCCGGCTATTTAGCCACCTTCCCTCTTACTTCTAACAATGAGACTCCCAAAGTAGTGATTAACATGCTCGAGATCAAAGCAAAAAGACTCAACTACTATCCCTCTGAGATCTTCTCCAATAAAGGAACGGATTTCACTTACTTGACTCTCAAAAAATTTGCAAAATTGAAGCACATAAAGCTGGTGAAATCTGAACCTTATCACTCCCAACATAATGGTTGGGCAGAAAGAGCCAATTTCACCATAATTGAATCAGCTTGGGCAACTTTTTCATCTTATTTCTTACCAAAAACCTACTGGCACATAATCATGAGGAGTTGCTGCTTTATGCTCAACTAAATCCCTTGGGAAGGTAACCACCACCTCTCCCCCTGGGAACTCATTTTCAACAAGAAACTTCCAGCTAATTATCTTAAACCTGTAGGCTCACCTCTGATATATCTCAAGAATTGCGGTCAAAAAGGAAGAAAGTTTGATGAAAAAGGAAATGAAGGGTTACTAGTTGGGTTCAATCCCTCTTTTCACTCTTATCTCATTCTTAACTCATTAGGCTCCTTTATTGAAAAAAAGCATGTTAAATTCCTCAAGATGCATTGGAAAAACTTCCCTCTCTTAGAATCAACTGGAATGGATCTCTTCTCTCAAGAACCACATAATCCAACAAGTAAGACTTCTCCACTGTTGACAAGTAATTTACGTTTCAAAACAATTCAAATGCCAACTTGGACTTGGACTCCAATCCCAATGTTCCTGAATCTCCCAATTTGTATTCTGATTCTCTTGACTCTTCTCCGCAAATTTCTCCTTTTCCAGAACCTATACAATTATCTGCTCCTGAATCAACTAAGAACAAATCTTATCAACAACCAAAGCGCGAGACTTGCAAACCACAGCATTACAGATTCCATCACTATTACAAACCACCGTCATATGAAGCTGCCTGAAACTGTCCCAAAAGGCCCAAATGGGAGAAAGCCACTGAAGAAGAATTAGATTCTATTGAACACAAAGAGGTCTGGGAAGACTATTACAAAGAACCCAGAAACATCCTTAACACCACCTGGGTCTTCAAGGTAAAAGAAAACTGTCATGGAGCACCGGTAAAGTATAAAGCAAGGTTGTGTGTTCAGGGGTTCAATCAAGTCTTGGGCATCAATTACAATGAGACATGGGCCCCCACCGGAAAACTTGGCTCATGGAGAGTTGCTCTTCTGTATGTACTGAAAGAAAAAACAAAATTCATGCAATTTGAGGTAAAAGGCGCCTTCCTTCATGAACCTCTGGAGGAAGAGGTTGTCATCAAGACTTCGAAAGGATCTCATAGAAAATCTCCCTATCTCAAACTGAAAAAATCACTGTAAGGACTAAAAAATCCCCTAAAAACTGGTACGAGACGCTGAACGAGTGGATAAAGTCTCAAGGATATCTTGAATTGAGCAGAAATCCCTTCCTTTACTATAATCCTGAATTGAAAGAGGTACTCTACATCCATTTGGACAACCTCATCCATGTTGGAAAAATCAAGGTCTTCAAATCAAGCTTCTTAACGCAATTAAAAAACTCTTCCTTTCATCCACCTAACACAATTATAGGCATGGTAATGGAAGTAAAAGAGGGTGAGATCTTCTTGAGTCAACCAAAGCACATAGACCGGGGATTGGAGGAGCTAGGTCTCACCAAATGCAAAGATAACCGTTCTCCCCTAACTCAAAACTTACATCTAGAGCCTGCTACCAATGAAGACCGCGCTGAATTCACTCAAATGAACATCAACTTCCGGTCTTTCACCGGTCTTCTTAACCACCTTGCCCATTACACTCACTCAACCCTATATTGCCTTTGCGGTCTCCAGTCTAGCTATATTCAACTCAAAGCCGGGCATGACCCATTGGAGGGAAGCTTGTAAAGTATGGAAATATCTCAAAACTACAAAAGACAGGAAACTTGTCCTCCAATTCAACCTGAACAAAAAAGATATAGCTGGTTACAGTGACTCAACATGGGGGGATGATCCCTCTTCTTGGAAGTCTCAGACCAGTTTCATCATTTTCCACTATGGCAGTCCAATTGTTTGGAACTTGTCAAAACAAAGAAACATCACTTACTCGTCTACCAAATCTGAACTCAATGCAATTCTTGACTGTTTCTTAGAATTAAAATGGGTTGTCAACCTCATAAGTGAAATATACCATCTTCCCAGTCCCAAACCTGTCCTGCATATTGACAATAAAGGACTCAATGAGAAGATCCAAAAATTCGGCTCTCACTCTAAGTCTTGTCACATAGATATAAAAAAAAAGGGTTAAGGGAAGAGTTTCAAGAATCTAAATTTGATCTCCTGTTGATCACAACAGAAGAAATGGTGGCGGACTTGCTGACCAAAGATTCATCAATCAGTTCTTTAAATCTTCTCCAAAAATTCATCTTTGATTCTACCATGTCTCAGTCTCAAGATGTGCTCCATCCTACCAGCCACAAGGAGTGTTAGGAATGTGATTCAATCCCACACCTGAAGGAAAACTACTCTCTCTCTCTTTGACTACCGCGCTCTGAAACCTAACACCAAGAGATCCCTCCTGGGGGACTTTTGCTCTTATTTGAAGATTGACTTGCGGGGGATGGGGAGGTTTTCCTTTTTCTTGATATAATTCTTTTCTCCTCTTTTTTCATACTTCCTTTTCTTCTTTTCCTCATCATTTTAATCTATGCTTCCTTCAAGCTGTCTACTTGTCAATCTCACATTCTCAACCATCCAAAACTCCAATCAATTCTCAATCAGTACTTGCTGCCATTCCTTGCCTGGTAAGATGATTTGCATCTCAACTCTATGATATGATCAATTGTCAACCTGATAACACCTCTGTTGAACCAGCCCGTATCTTTCTCCTCTTTCTCAAGTCTGCTTCTTCTTGTCTTTCCAGAATCTACATCTCAGCCTCTCCATCCTGTTCAGTCTCTTGTGTCCACATTACCTGTTGGTTGTCTTTGTCTTTTTCTATTTGATCTCTTTTCTATTGTGACTCTGATCATAAATTTTAGTATTCTGGTTCTTAGTTGTCAAATAAAATCTCTTAAATCTTATCACAAAGAGACCCCCAAATATGAAAAAAGGGTGTCTTGCATGGAGAATTCTCCCATTCTATATTTCTGGCTGCATTTTAATTTCCAATGAAACAAAATTTACTCTTTTCTACTTTGTTGCTTTTCAGCTTAGTGCTTTACTCTGTTTTTGATTTTCATAAAAATTGAGCTCTGTTTTTTATGTTCTGAAAGAAATCCAAAAATGCCATTTTTAAATCTAAAAACAGAGTATTTCAATGAAATTCAGTCAATTTTTAATTCTAGAACTTGAAAGGATGCATTCCAAAATCAGCCAACCATCAAACTTGAGGGATTAGTGAAAAAGTCAGCCTACCATTGCTTCATATTTTAATTACCTGCAAAACAATCATGAAATTTCCATGATTTTATTTTGGCCTAGAGTTCATCATGGAATGTCAATCCTCTTCTCCCTTATCTGTCTAAAAATTTTATCTGGACTTGCTGGAACTTTAGTGTTTTAAGAGTGCTGAGATGATTTTTTTTTTTTTAGGAAAAGGGGCTGATAGTTATCACTCTCCCAGTCAAAAAAAAACAAATCATTCATAAACAAGGACTTTCATATAATTTTGTTGATTTAAAAACCATTTAATAAACATAATCTTTCACATTCTATTATGGGAAGAGGTAAGGAATCCCCATTTGGACATATAACCTGATGTGTGCAATCCATGTCCTGAGTCCTGAAGTTGCACATGAATCCAAATTTAGATTTGATGAAATATAGCAGCTGAATCCCAATATGGATTTCATCCCTGGGTTTTAGCTATAGGTGTAGCTAGGGATGGACCCCAACTGCTGAATTTTGGTTATAACCAATACAAAAACATTTAATGTTGAGTATTGGGCTTTCACAAAACAATTGGGTATGGGTTTGGAAATAATTTGTTCAGGATTTTTAATCAAATGTTTTTTGCCACTGATTATTTTTTTTATTTGGCAAAGAAATGCCAGAGGGTAGGTATTGGGAAATTCTTTGATGGTTAATGATTCATACATTTTGTTTCAATGCAGAAATACAATTGAAAATGCATTTTTAAATCAATAGGCGGCTATGCTAGTCTAAATCACAACAGAATCAGAGAAAAAAAATAGAAGAAAAAAATAAAAAGAAATCATCATGAAAGCTTTCAAAAAATGAAAACATTCTCTTTTGAAAATAACAGCAACTGAATATATTCAGAATCTAATAAATCACATTGAGGCCAAAAAATGGCCTTGGATTTTCAGAAAAAATATGTTCCAATTGTGAACTGGTTGCAGGAATGGTTAGAAAGTACTGAGCCATCCTGGAAAGCTTAGGGTAAAGTGGGTAGACAAAATTCTTTGGAATGATTGAAAAGAATAATTCCTTGTACTCTTTTGAGTACTTTTTTCAAGAAAAATATTGTGCTAATAAAAAATTGTAACTTTTCTTCAATATTTATTTAAATATTATTCACCATCTACTATTAAATTCAAAACAAAATTCAAAAGCTAAAACAAACATTAATTTGAAGTTCATGAAAAAAAATAAAACGTTAAAAATACTTGAAAAACATACCAGATCCAAAAAAAAAAAAAAATTGAACCAGCTTGGTACCATCAATCTTCTTTCTCATTTATTTTTTATTGAAGGATTATTAAAATTAAATAATAGATAAATGGAAAGATATTTTTTTTAATTCTAAAATTTAATAATTCTACAATTGATTACTGTCAATTTATTTTATAGATGGGTCAAATCCCAAGCAACCAGGTAATAGAGGACTGTTTGGATTCATGAGAAATTCTCAGAAAGTCTCTTTGGCTCACAAAAATTAAGATAAAATATATAATTTCTCTTTGGAAGAGTGTTGATTTCTTTAAAGAATTGGAGTATTGATAATTCATTTCTTGGTTTAAGAACAAGCATCTTTGAATATCACAAATATTTCTTTGAACAAGAAGAACTTTTGGAGGATTTGATTCCTAAAATTGCTCACTGTGTGATTTGGTATTCTAGTTTAAAAAAAATTGAATTTCCTTAAGAAAAAGAAAATTGTGAAATATAAATGTTTAAATGACTAGGTAAAATTTTAAATAAATCAATTAACAACATTTTTTATTATTATTATCATTACTATTATTGATAATCAAAAATTGGAAGGTAATTGAGAATTCAAAATGGTGGAGTTTTTTACCATCATCAACTGGAGAAGGAGATCAATTGTGGAGTGGTAAACACAAAAAATAATGCTTCCTGGGCTTCATCTACTTGTGCCCACTTGTAAAAAAAGTCCCAAGAATTTTGTCTACCCACTGTAAATTGATACCCAAGAAAAAAACAAATAAAGAATCACATAATATTCTTGAGGATCCTCCACCTCAGAATGGTATTTCTTGTAAGGTCAAACCCAACTATGGGATATCACACAAAAGATATCACAGAATCCACAACATAGGTACATGCTGTATAAAGTAAGCTGTGTAAATGCAATGAAAACCCAATGGTATTTTCTATTCCTATTTCCTTCATCAAATATTGAGCTACCAAGACTACAGTATTGGAGGAACTCCAAACAAATCTATTCCTCCTCAAATAACGTTTAAAAAACTTTATCTCAAGTGAACTTTGAAATTTTATTTTCTATTGATGTGGGATCCTTAAGCAGAGTCAAAATGGATTAAATTGTTTTTAAATTCTCTGCTTCAGTCCTAAATATGGTAAGGATTAATTTGGGAATTATTTTGTTTTTTTATGTTTGATGATCATTTTGTGATGACTTGGAAGAAATATATCTTGAGTTGGGGATCAATTATCATGGTTCATGATGGAGCCACCTTTTAAAAATAGTTGAATAATAATAATTGAGGCTTTTTGTAATATTGGTTGCCACTGGAAAAGGTTAAGAGGAGACTTACTCTGATGATGTCTTAATCATCTCACATAATGGGGAAATGAATATTTGTAGGGAATAGCTTTCACAGATGCTTCTGGAATGAAAGATGCAGATGGCACAGGCAATACTACTCATAGAACTCAAGTATGATTGATTGGGATTTTAATGAGGAAGATGAGAGGAGGATTAAAAGGGATGAGTATGAGAGGATGTGAGAAGAAGTCCAGGATAATCTTGTTGAAGAAGGAGTTGTTGAATCCTAAAATAGTAACACAAGGAAGGGGCAAGGTTATATGAGTATAGAAAGAAGGTTGAAGGTTTTATTTTGCTGAAATGAAAACTAATGGAAGGGGGAATAACAAGTAAGAAGTAGTATAATAATTAATTGGGGGGATCAGTCCAGGAAGGGTAGAAGAGGAGAGTTCACAGAGGTTTTAATACTTTCCAGTGTGCTTGATGGTGTACTTCCTATCGAGTAGTATTGAAGTTTCCCATGATGTAGCAGATGTTCTCTGACTGACCAGGAAGTTAAGGGAAATTTGGATCAGTTTCAGATACCTGTAAATGGCAGAAAAGGGTGAGAGATGATTGAGCCATACAGAAAGGGAAATCCTGGGACAATTGAATGAAAAACATGACACAGTGGCAAGGTGTAAATGTCCATAGAGATTATACCATACAGGGAGAGAGTGGGCCTGTCAGAATAAGGTGGAGGGGGTTTTGAGCTTAGATTGAGTCTGATGAGAGGTTGAATTGGTTTAGTTCAAGGAGTTTCAAAATTGTGTTATGAGAACAGCTCAGACTTTGGCACTGTTTGAATCATATCAGATCAGTTGAGTTCTTGAGTGGTTAAAAAAATTTTATCATCTGTTAAACTTCCCTCCATTTGATCCTGTTTATATTAAATTTTAGGGTGATGTTAAATTCACGGCTCCAACCGTGTGGTAGTTGTGTAGGGCCCTACACAGCTCAAATGAGCCGTGGGGGCCCAAAGACGACTAAAAAGGGCTGTTTAAAACACGCGCGACCCCCGGAGGGTCATGTAGGAGCCGTGTACCCCCAAACATGGCTCATTTGATCCGTTTACCCCCGTACAGGGCGTGGAAACAAAGAGGTTGAAAAAAGCTTAGTTGTCCTCAATTTTTAGAGTTAATGGTCCAAGAATCTGTAAGGAAGTTGAATGAAATGAGTTAAAGAGAGAGGGAGAGAGAGAGAAAGAATAATCAGATCAGTTACTGTTTCCTTGTTCCTTCAATCCTTCCCCATACCCTCTGATCCAATAAGATGATAAGATCCAAGAAGATCCCCTCCTCCACATCCAGGTTGAGGGTGCGGTTTAATTGACCTCCCCCCTCAACCCTAACCTAGGTACAACTGCAAGTAAGCAATAATAATGAAATACAACCCCTAAGTACAGAACCCTATCCCAAACCCTATCCTTCCATCCCATAATCCACATCCCATATCCCATACCCCATATTCCAACCATATTTCCCGCCTGCCATTACTTCCACCCAGTTTGTCCTTCTCATGACGCGGCCCTTGCGCTGGGCCCAACTCAGAGCCCCCCACGCATGTCTGCATCCGCCCAACACGCCATTCCAGATATCTGAGGTAAATCCGTGCAATCCAATCCACCCCGCGCCTCCGGATGCAGAGCCCCACTTGACTGCTGCTGAGCCCGCAGTGCGGCTTGATGTAGCAAAGCAGCACCAATTGCTGAGCGCGCCGCCACTGCTGAGCACGCAGCGCGCAGCCTATTCCAACTTGCGCCCATAAAAGAACACCACAATAGCTCAAATTAGCCATTTTTGGGGGTGCACAACCCCCTGGAAGCTGTTCCAGAATTTTGGGCACCCTCCGGACCACACTTGGGTTCTGTCAAACCAAATTTGGGATTAATGCATACTTTGTGGGACTGTTGTTCCACAACTAGCGATCCCAAAGAGACTTTAAAGTGAAACAAATGTGAAATAAAGTGAAAACTGAAATCATAAATCATATAAAATTCTGCAAAAAATTCTTTCTCAACTCAAAAGTGAGCAATGTTTGTTTTTTCAATTGAAAGTTGGATTGAATACTGAAGTATACCATTGCATTTTTTCGCATGGGAACAGTGGCAATCCCTACTTCTTCTGACATGGCTATGTAGAAGGTCTACATTGATAGTGCCATCAACAAAGCTTTTGAAAAAGAAAAAAAGGATTTGGGTAATGAAAAATTGGAAGCTCCAATTGCATCCTCATCAAGGGTGACAATTGAGGAAAAAAATGATTCACAAATGGACATGACCTCTGGTGGTGAGTAACATCTTATGTTACTGGTCTTTGCCAGATTTAATTTGATTGAAACTGATGGAGTGCATGCCATTGATATAACTATGTAACTATGGCAGATCCACTTGACCCACCTCCCTTGAGAGCTTTTCCTATTAGGGGAGAGGAAAAAAACTATTGTCAAAAATGGGCAATGAAGCATGGTTACGCTGTAACATTTTTCCACTCAAAGTGTGAACAATATGTCAATTTAGCCTATGATAGACATGGTTCCTATTCAGGAAATCTTCTTACCAAACGGTCTAGACAAACTCACACAAGGAAGGTTTGGTGCAAGTTTTTAATCCATGCAAGTTGCACAAAGGCAGAACCCTTGTGGCGCCTCTCCTACAAAGAAACCCAACATAACCATCAACCATCTGAACATCCCTCTGTGCATTCTCAACTGGGGAGAATCTTGGGGGTGGCCTTAGAAAATGTAGGAGAAGGCATGAATGATGGGCTCAATACGTTACAAATGAAGAGAAAATTGAGCAAGATTGATGGGCAGGATTATGTTGATGACCAAACAATCTATAACATTAAGCGGAAGGTCACGCTTGCAGAAATAAAGGGAAAAAGTGTTATTGAGGTACTATTTGAACAGCTTGAAGAAACAAGTTGGATTAAAAAGTCAAATTTCAGTGGAGAGGGTCACTTGGAGGCCCTGTACTTAGCACATCCAGAGTCAGTAAAGCTTTCAAAACAATTCCATCATATTGCTATGTTGGATTGTACTGATAAGACAAATAAGTACAAAACCCCACTATTGCATGTTGTAGGAATGACAGACAATTGCAAAACTTTCACAAAAGCTCTTGTTTTTATGACAAAATAAAAGTTTGAGTTCTACAGTTGGTCTGTAAATGAATTAAAGGAGTTGGCTTATGATCCTGAGAGACTTCCAAAATTCTTTGTGATGGACCATGAAAAATCTCTGATTTGTGCTATTGAACTAGTTTCCCTGAGTCATCAAGACAATGTTGCACTTGGCACTTGTCTAAAAACATACAAGCAAACTGTAAAGTGTGCTTTTTTAATGAGATTGAAGGGTGGAAAATCTTCATGAATCTGTGGGCAAAGTATGGGGCCTCAAAGACCAAGGAGGAGCCGGAGGTCAATGATGTGGAAGTTAGAGTAGGTCCAAATCACTGCTTTTTATTCTTCCTAGTTTTGGGTTCTGACCTTTTGACTTGTATAGTGTTTCTTGAAAGACTATGAGGATGTACTCAAGTATATGGAAAATTACATTTTCCCTATCAAAGACACATTTGTAACAGAGTGGACTTGTGTAAACCCAGATTTTGGAAACAAAACAAAATCTTGGGTTGAAGGGGCCCATGAAACTCTCAAACAATTCCTTGCAAACTCTTTGGGAAACCTGTTGAATGTTTGGAAGAGCTTTGACTTAACAGTTTTGAATCAAATTAAATCAGATCATGCATCAATATATAACTCTTGAATTAAGTTAGGGACAGTTCTTCCACCTGAAATTTTACCATTGGGTTACAAATTGTCTTTAGAGGCAAATAATCTTGTTAGGGAACAATTCTAGAAGTTCAAATGTGATCATGATGGCAAAGTGTGCACCAAGTCATATTCAAAGACTATGGGTTTGACCTTTTCCCGCAAAATAGGTGACTGTCTAGCATTCAGGGGATCTGTGGTACCCAAAGATGTTCATCCTCAGTGGAGGTTGGACAATGACCCTTGCAGTTCTAGTTCTGTAAGTTTGCTTAAGTTGGATTGTTCAAGTTGGATTGTTCAAATCACTATGTGATTAATTCTTTTTGATTAATTATTCCTAATTCACTAATGGTTGATCCTTTTGAATTTTTCCAGTTCAATGTCAATTAAATGCTAAGCATTCCTCAGTTACGTGAAAAAGTGAATGCAATGATCTTGGAATCTCCAGATAATGAGCAAAGCAGACTATTGAAGTATATCATTCAGAAGATTACAAAATATTGATCAAAGCCAAGACTTGAACCTAAAGTCTTACAATCAAGTAGGGGCAGGAAAAAATTGACAGATACGCGGCAAGAACCATCTTGGTTTGAGCTTTTTGAAAAAAACCTCAAGGGGGAAAAAAAGACTAGAAGGGCTCCAAACAAGAAAAGACAAAAGATTGTAAGTCTTGTCTTTTGGGATATGTTCCTTTCTTTGGTTTAATGAACTTAGTTACTAACTAATGACACATTTTTAGTCAAAGTTGGAAGAATCTGAATCTAAATTTCATATTTTAGAGGAAGAGACTGAAAGTGAATTGGGATACCTTAATTTGGAATCAGAATCCTCTTCAGAGGAAGAGAATGTGCAGCAAAGCTCAACCAGAAGCTCATCTTTGGTGAGGATTCATTTAATTGATCTGATTAAAGAAATCAATACTAAGTTAGTTTTAATGATAGGAACCAAACGTGAAATACCTCAATCAAATACCCAAGAAATTACATAAGTTCTTGGGTGAGGTTTGGGATTCAATTGGAGATGGGAATTGCGGATTTAGAGTCATTGCTAAATCTCTTGGTTATGAAGAAAATGGTTGGTTTAAAGTTTGGAAGTAAATGATTGAAAAAATAAGAGAAACATAAAGCACGCTACATTAAGATGCTTGTTGGTGCAGAGGAGGTTGAAAAGATTAAAAAAAGACTTTATGTTGAAGACATCAATGAAAAGATTCCCTCCTCAAAATGGCTGGCTAAATTAAACATGGGTCAAATTACAGCAGACACATATTCCAAACCTATATGTTTCATTTCATTGGAGTAATGTGATACTTATACTCCAATGAAAAATGGTGTTACTGATAAATCAGATCCAATTTTCATTTCCTTTGTAAACAATAACCACTTGGTTCTATTAGTACTTGAGGGGGAAATGGTTCCAATCCAGCCCATTGTTGCAAAACCACTTTCCTTGATTTCTAAAAAAGCCTCTGGTTGGGTTGATCATCCAAAAGATAAACTTCAAATTTATTCTAGATTATAGAGATTATAAAATTTGACTTCATTTCATCATTGGGTTTCATATAAATTGTAATTCTAATGCAGCTAACGAGTTCTATTAATATAAAGGGTTATCAAATTTTGAACATCATTATGTTGAGTTTTTTGAGTTAACATTGTTATATTGAGGGTTTTGAATGAGAGTTTAATGGCAAGTCAGTTCAAATTGTGTTTGGCTGATTCCATCACAAGCTTAACTTATGTTGAGCTTGGGATGGGATCAGCTCAACAAAAGTTGAACTTGTTTTTTTTTGGTGTTTTTACTTTAGGGCTAGCCAAAAGACTTGTGTTTTTTTGGGCACTTTTACTTTAGGGCTGGTAAAAAGACTTCTTTAATTTTTGGGTGCTTTTACTTTAGGGCTTATCAAGTTAGTTGTATTCTTTTTGTGTTTTTACTTTAGGGCTTGTCAAGTTACTTGTCTTTTTTTTGGTGTTTTTACTTTAGGGCTAGTCCAGTTACTTGTGTTTTTTTGGGTCTTTTTACTTTAGGGCTAGTCAATTTTATAGTACCAGTTTTTTTGATTTTGATTTATTTATTTATTTTTTTGTTTTTTTCAAACCAAAAAATGAACATTCTATGATTTTTTGGTTGATTTCTGTTTTTTTGGAAGGTTTATTTGGTTTATCGGTTGTGTTAGTACCCTTTCATTCCTTTTCCTTACCTTTTCCTTTTCCTTTTTTTTTTTTTTTGCTCACCGCGGTCTGGTTCTGTGTGGGATGCCACACGGCAGCGGACCGGGCTGGGGGGCCACACAAATCCTTGAACCTTTGAGGGTCCTAAGCGGCTTGAATTGGACCATGTGGCGTGCCACATGGCCTATTTTAAACCATGTGCAGGTCTCAATGAGCCTTGAATTTAACATTTCCCTAAATTTTATGGTCTCAATTTTATCAAGAAAAAAAATTCAAGCATTCTCGAGCTTGTGAGCTCTTTTTGATATGAGTTAAGTTTAATTACATATTATCTTGACATCCAGTATCAACATACTGACTGATTTGGTCAAGTTTTTTTCCAGATCACAAATTTTCATGCAGGTTTGTAAACAATTCTTGATGTTGAGATGAAAAACAAAACCATATGGACAGGCCATGGATCCTCTGCAATAAATTTCCAAGATTAACCATTTCTAAATCTGATTGGCCCACAAAGTTGTAAATCAAAAGAGTACTGGAGTCAAAATCAAGATTGATATTGGGCTCTAAATCATATCCAGAACCAAAATAATTGAGGAAATATTTGGAAGCAAGTTGAATCATATTTTCAATTCATCCTAAGAGTTTATTCTTTTATTCAAATTTAAGATATTTAAGCTTGCAGATTTGATTGGCCGTGGTGATATTTTTTGAGGAATTTTTGGTAGTGAGGAACAAGGGGTGTTTGATCAAACACATGTTTCCCAGGGAAGCACAAAATATCTCTGCGAGATTGTTGGCAGTTTGTGATCCTTGGAAATTTGATAAAGATACATTTAGATTTATAAAGAAATGGAGAAAGTTTCATTCAGACTTGAAAAATATCCTATTTATTGAAAGGGGACTTTCCAGATATAGTTAGAATTTCAATGGCTATTCCAATCAGTTTCCTAGTTTCACCAATAACATGGAAATTTATACCCAGAAATTTGTGATATTTTCAACATGGTCTCTATTCAGATTGTGTACCTCATTCAAAATCAATTTTTTTATTTATCAGTAGAAGTGCATGGGAAGTTATCAGATTGAGGATATTGATGAAAAATTTCTTTCATCATGATCGGAAACATAAGTTAGGCATTGCATATGAAGTGTGAAATCATTAGGGTGTATAAGAGTTAGAAAAACAGCCATTAGAAACCTGACATTTTGTTGGAAAAAACTGGTATTTAAAATAGTGGGTTTCTTAAATAAAAATAACCCCTAACTGGTTTATTTCAAACTTTTGTGTTTCAAAAAAATGGCAGGTTTCAAACATGAAATTGGCCATTTTCATCATTACCACAAACAACTTTTAAATCATCTCTTCCTAGAACCTCAAACCATGCTCTCCATCCTCCTCCTCCTCTGGTTATCATAAAACCATAACTGGTTGTCCAATTATCACTTCTTATCATCACAACACCTCCATATTCAACCATGCTTTCTTAAATCATACCATAAATTGTACCAATTCACTCCAATCTAAGGTGATCAAATTTCATTCAAATGTTCAACAAATGATAGAAAATTGGAATCAGATTACAAGACTACTCAATAATCCAGGCCAGTTGGTCAAGTGATTTGATGTAGCTAAATGATCCTGATAGCCCGGCCAGTTGGTCAAACAATTTGATGTTGCTCATAAATCCTGGAAGGACTGCCACCCTGGGGATCTTGGTTGGACTTTTAGAGGAGATCCAGGCGGAATGCTTGGAGTAAAACCAAGCTCATCTCACGGTGGTTTGGACTTCACCACCATTGGCTACCACTCCAGCTAACTAAAAGACAATTGTGAGCAGATTTCCAAGTAAATTGCCCAAAATTGCCACGGCTATTGGATTGAATCTCTTTAGATTCCTCTCCTCCTTTTCCACTACCACCACTACCATCAATGATAAAAAAAACCTGGATGCCAATCTTGGTCTTAGAAAAGTGGTGGAAGACCTCCAAACTCAAACTAACTAACTCTCCAAATCAACACCAATAGTTTTTGGACTCATATTCAGCTGGTTAGGCTCAACCAATAAAATAGCAAGGAGAAGCTCAAACTGACCAGCTGGAAATAAATACCGTTACAATTAGCGCTGGTGATCCCCATCCAGTCTGGAAGAATGTGTAAAAAAAAATCCTTGGAGCGCCAATTCCAAAAGGGCGCTCAGAATATGATGACCAATGTTGGCACTGCAAGGGACCAATACCACTGGATACAGGGGCATAAGTGAGAATTTTCAGAAAGAACCCCAATGATGGGATGAAAAATAACTAACGCAAGACATAACTTGTACTTCTGAAAACATGCCAGGAGAATCTAGTCAAATAATCAATCATAATTGGAGAAGCCTAGGATAAAAGGAGAAAATGCAAAAAGTTAATAGAGTGAGAGTGTCAGGACTCCCAATCATGTTACACCTTGGTCAGCATTCCTTGCATGTCCTGGCTAGCTAACCCAAATGGGAATTTAACCAAATCCAATTAGGGCATAGTGCACCCCATCTGGATAGGATAAAGTGGACCAAAAAAATAAGACTGGAGCCAAAAGTAAGGGGCTGGGAGCCAATGGAGAAGAAAATGAGCAGCAATATCAAGGTGCAGATATAAAAAAAGTCCTTGACTTGACCTTTCTGTCATTAATCTTCTACCCTCACCTTTTTCATCACTCTTGTCAATGTTGGTATTCCAGAAAAAAAATTTCTCCACTCTTGTTGCTAGAACCTCTTCTACTATATAGCATATTGGAATACAGATTTGTCTCATGGCCAGAAAAGCTAACACGCGTATAAAACCAAATTCCATCCAACCTAAGGCAGTAGGAAGATATTTCTGCCATGTGACAAGATTTCCCAAAAGCCAGGTTTCTTGCAGAATTTCCAGTTAAATATATAGTTGCAAGCATTTTTAAGCCCAGGAGCCAAGAGTGCAGTATATCTAACCCCTTTTGGCTCCAAAAATAGACCAAGGCTTCTCTTGATGATGCTTGATTGTAGTAGGCTTGTTTCATGTACTTAATAATCAAGCTTGGAATTTTACAATGAGAAGAGAAAACTAAGATGATGATCATTCTAGTGAAAAAGAGTTCAAATTGCCAAGTTTTACCCAACAGAAATTTGTATTGTAGGGTAAGATTCTAAATCTCAATGGATAAAGACTTGGGGAAAGTCTCTCTTGATCCTCATCTACCACATCCGCCCTAAAACTTTCCATCCAAAGATCATTCTGTTAACCACACACATCCCTTTGAGTGACATTGTATAATGAGTCCATCAAGTTACCCCAATTGAAGGACAAACCTTAATATCAATTAAGTACACATTGAGATAGGTCAATGCATATGATGCAAGTTTTGTCCTTCAGGAGGTGGAGCAAGGGGGATCATTCACATTGGTGTGATCCAAGCCTTAAAGGAGGTGAAAATCCCAATTGATTTGATTTGTGGAACTTCAATTGGCTTGTTCATTGTTGTTCTATGAGTACTTGAATTCCAAACTGATCTCCACCTTGGGAAGGGTCAAGACATTCAGTGCTTGTATTACAACCTATTGGAGGTTGTTGACCAACCTGAACTATCTGGTTGTTGCCTGTAACACCTGCCATGAGTTCAATTGTGTAGTATTTAGATTTTTTAAAGAACTAAGAGCAAAAAATAGGTGGCCAGAAATGAAACAGATAAGAGGAAATGGATACAATAGCTCTGAACTAAGAGAAAAGACAAGCTTATGAAAAAAAGAGATTGAAGAGACAAGAAAACAAGATAAGGAAAAGAGTGATGATGGAGAAATGGTAAGAGAGCCAGGTCTCAAATGATCATTTTGATTACTTAGCCCAATGTTAAAAATTGGCTGAGTGGAAAAATATGAGGGGGTAGTGAAAGAGAGAAGCAGATCTTCTTTAAGGTGGCAAATGCAAGTTTAGTGGTTATAGAATTGGAATGCGCAATTTGGAGTGAAGGATGAGTTTATAAGGTGATATTGGAGGATGCGTATGAAAATTATTAGTTTGGGGTTGAATCAAGAAGTAGGCAAGCAAAGAATAGAATAAGGTGTATTTGAGAATGGGGGAGAGTGTGTACTCAGGGTTACCTTTCATAGACTTAAAGAGGCTAGCTCCATGAGCAAGAGTGGTTTGAGACTGATAAGATGGTGCAGCCATGTGGCAGAGAATGAGATAGAATTTGAACTGGTCTCTAAGATGGACTGGTTCAGGATAGAATGTGGAGGAATCTCAGTCAGGTTCAAGGAACTTTGAATAAGGCAAGGCTGAAGCTTGACCGGACCATGCAGCCATTCTGCGGCAGGTGTACCTGCTAATCCATGCCCTTTGGCAGGTTTCACTGGTGGAAATTTTTTCAGTTGATACAGACTTAACTTGGTCCCTAGAGGCCTCATTCTGATAAATCAAGGGATCTATAAATCCTTGTGCCATTATCATATTGAGGTATTTGAAATTCAATGCAATCCTTCCCCTGCCTCTTAAAAACTACCAATTGTGGCAATCCAAGGTTATAATGTTTTTTATATCATTTCTTTCTTGTTCAATAATTTTTTTTTTGGGATGATCACTCAGCCTATCTCTTGTTAAAATGAGCTGTTAGAATTTTTGGGTAAGGGAGAGATTTGGATCAATCTCATCACTGAGCTGTGTGCCCAATCTCCTGGAGATGAACTAACCCCCTCCTACCCGTGATTGATTGTTTTATTCTTCTTCCCCCTACCCACACCCTCCAGGCTTCTCCGAAGCTGCTGTTCTGGGCCCAATGGCAATGAATTTTTATGGTTGAGAATTTTTTATTGGTAAAGAGAGGACAAAGAGGAAGATTAGAATCAAATCAAAATTTGACTTAAGCTTTTGTAGGATTAGTTGATGGCTGGATTGAATGATGGGCTTGGAGTTGGCAGAGAAACAGTGCAGTGGAATGGGGTGCCCTGTTTGAGTCTTGAATTTATATACTACATTAGAAAAAATCCAATTATTTTTGGGATAAATCTGACACCCCTTTTGTGAAATAAGTGGGTTTTTTCATTTTCTAATGGCAGTTTTGAAATGGAAGATTTGGGGTGAAACCTGTCATTAAAAAAATGATGGTTTTGCTAACTCTGATACACCCTATTATTTCAAAACAAATGAGTTGAGTTCCATCTGAAAATACAAAAATATATAATCTAAAACTTTGGAGAAGGAAGCATTCACTAAAATACTTACAGTTTTCTCAATGTTTCCCTGCTGAAGAATCTGTTGATCTTTGATTGATTGTTGGAGACATTTTGGGGATTTAAACTCTCTCTAATTTGAATTAGATGCTTGCCTGTGGATTTGGTTCTATTGCAATTTTTGAAATTAGAATTTTCCCACCGGGATTTCCATTTAAAATCTGTAAAATGAAAAAAATGGTGTTGTTTCATTTGTTGAAAAAATATTACCATACACAAATTTTTGATAAAGTAATAGTTCAAATTGAGGTTTGAATATTTTTGGTTCTGTTTGATGTTTCAAAATCATCAGTTGACAGGGTCATGAGAATTATGAGATTTTTTTTTAGGAAAGAAGGGGGTCTCATTTTAAGATAACCTCTGGTGAGCTATCATTTGATTCAGAGTTGGCGTTGATTCTATGTGGGTGCTTTTGAGATTTTGGAATTTTTTGATGTTTTAGCAATGAGGAAGGGTTGGATTGATTTTTTTGGAGCAATTTGGTTCCAAGTTTCCAGGATGGAATTTTATAGGTTTTATTTGTTGGGGTGATTGCAAAACAAGGAAATCAGAAATTAGCCAACAAAAAATATAAAAAGGGGGTGTACAGGGGTCAAACCAGAGATAGATCAGTAAAAGGGAAGAAATAGATAAAGAAAATAGAAGAAATAGATAAATAAAAGGGAAGAAATAGATAAATAAAAGGGCATACAGTTGGAGGGGAGAAAATAAAAACATATCAAAAAAATTCAATGAAGAAGAAAATGGGAGATCAAAGGGGAGGGGGGAATGATTTAACTTCAAACCATGGCGATTGATATTGGATGTTGGATGGAAGGATGGGACCCAGGGTGATAATGTGATGAGAGAGCTGAGAGGTTATTGGGAAATATATGTAGGAAATTTGAGTGAAGTGTGTTTGATGGGATTCTGAAATTGATAGGTTTGGTTGATTGTGATAGGGTTGAAATTCAGAATGTGAGGAAGCACAGATATGAGATGGTGGGGAAGATTTATGGTGATGGGAGATAATCCAGATGAATCATGAGAATGAAGTGAGAAGTGTATTAGATTTTGGTCCTTGGGTATTTACCAAATAGTTGTGGGTATTTGGTTGTCTCATCCAAATATGATACCCAAACACTTGGTATCCAGAAAAATGCATATTACTTTGAGAATGCACAAAAAAGGGGGGATGAGAATAAAAGGAGTAATGAGGAAGCTAGAAAATTCTTTGAGAAATATTGAGTAAACCAGGAAATTGTTTGAGGACTACTCAGGTGTTCAGGCTGTAATGGGGCTCAAAAAATTAAATTCAAAAGTGAATTGAATTGTGGAATTTAAAAAAGCAATGAAGTTGGGAAGAATTTCCAAATCTCAAAATAAACACCAGAAGATGTTTCATGTTGCTTGCTAGCAAGCGTCATCAAGGAAACTCTAGTTGAATATTTCTACATTATCTAGTTGAATCTATCTCCATTCTTGAATCAAAGAGTTGGTGAAAAGTAACTGTGAACAACTCACAGTTACTTTTCAGTGGAGCTTGGTCAAAGCTTGACTTTATCTTGCTGAAAGCTTTACCTGAGCTTGGTAATAGTTTGGGCCTGATATCCTTGATGATGCTTTCTAGCAAGTGTTTTCAAATCTTTGGAAGTGAAATTATAATTCATTTTTTATGAATTAAAAATTGAAATCAAAAGTGGACTCTTAAATAGTCAATAAATGGGAGAATTTAGTATTATAGTTGAATGTGAAATGTGATTATTGAAGGAGCACACATGACCAAGGGAATATTCACTACATGTATACCATAGAGCCGTACTATCTAAATCAATTCTAATGATTATGTTAAAATATTCTAGTGAGAAGGGAGGTGGCTAGATTTTAAATTCTCTGAGTGAATGGGTGCCTGAGGGAGAAGTATACTAAATAGTGTGATATGAAGGATTTTTGTGCAAGCTCATGATTTGGAGAAGCTAGAATATCTCCAAGGGAGTAGTCTAGAGTGGATTATGGATCAAATTGAAGTAACATAATAGAATAATGCAGAAAATAGCATTGAAAATTACTGAGGAAGAAATTTGGAGGTTGGTGTAGTCAGAGAAAGTAGCAATAGTAGATGTTAGCAGATAGGTGGAGTAATTATCCTTTTAGGAAATACACAAAGCTTGACAGATACTTGGTGGATGAAAATTATGACTAAGGATATTAGTGTGCCTTTTTTATAACCAGAGTGTTATTGTTTGTCTTGATGAGCTAGGTAACTGGATTGCTAGGTGTCACTGGTTACAATACCCACTGGTTGGGCATCAGAAGTTATTTTGAGGTTGGGTATTCCTTGGATTCCGGCCCTAGTTGTGGTTATTTTTTGAAAGTAAGTTCCAAGGAATATTGTGTTTCAGATAATGCCAAATAAATCAATTTCATGACCCATATTGATTCAATGAAGAATGGAAAATTTATACAAGGTAAAAAATATTTATTTTTGAACAACTTTTCAGCATGAAGAGCCATGTATCAAATCCTAGTATTTATGTATTTACATTGGGGAATATAAGAGTTAAGATCTTCAGCATACCCCAATCTTGTTTCTCCATTGAAAAAGTTTTCTTGATGAAAAATAGAGATTTTTGCTAAACTTTATTGGAAAAATATTTTCTCAAAATAAAACGTTTTCCCACAATTGGCCATTGAAAATTTCCAAATTTCTAACTCTGATATGCACTATTATTCCATCAATTCTTAGAACAAATGATCCAGATTTTTTGCATGTATTTTTTTATGTTTTACATTTTTTATCGTGTTGAAGCATACCCCTGAATTAATAGTTTTCACTTAACACAAAACTTTTGCCATATTTTTTACAAATTAATTCCAAGTTTTTGTGGCAACGCATGGTTTTGAAGGTCTCTCATGAAGGTAATTAGCTTATAAAGAGAACATTATGGACAAAAATAATTACCTATAGCTTTGGAATTTCCCTTTTTATATAATAAATACATCAAACCTCTGCAAATTCCTTGTGAAATAATGGCTGAAATTATCCATAATTTTCAATAAGTAACTTTACAATAGAAAATAGATCCTGTTTTATACTTCCTTTGCATTTGCTTCCTTCCACAGGTTTTACAAAATTTCTTTTTCCATCATTTTTTAGAAGTGTTTGTGATTAAAATTGCTTTATAAGATTTTTTTTATTATTGAAATTAAGACCTGTTTCAATCAATCTGTATTTGGATCCTTTCATAATATTTTACTATTGCTTTCCCATTTGATTCTTATTGCCTCAAATTTACTCTGTATTCCGTAAATATAATAGTTGTTTTGATTCTTTTTGTAAATCCTGTCCCTAATTAACTTGCGACCAATTTTAAATTTTCAACCTCACAACCCCCCTTTGCAACCTAAAAAGGGTTGGATGGCGTGACTTCAAACCCATTCCAGTCGCACACGGCTGTTTTCAACCCAGCTCATTTGCAAACAGCTTCTCACAACAAAATTTGGATTTGTGAGCCCCCATTCACAAACCATTTTCGGAAAAAAAAAACAAAATAAAAATAAAAAACAGGAAAGGAAAGGAAAGAAAAGAAAAGACATTGAAAAAAAAATAAAATAAAATAAAAATAAACCAATATGAATCAAAATAAGAACAAAAAAAATTTAAAAAAATTAAAATAAACTAAATTAAATTAAAAATAAATAAAAATAAATAAATATTTTCATTCATTAACAAAAACACAAAGAAAAGAAAATACAATAAAAAAATAGAAGTACCAAAAAAGGAAAAAAAATGAAAAAATAAAAGTAAGTTCAACTTTAATAGCCCTCAAGTAAAAAAACCAAAAATTTAAATAAACAATGGAAGATTCAATGGAACAGCCCTAAAGTAAAAGTGCCAAAAAATACAAGTTCAACTTGACTAGCCCTAAAGTAAAATTTCCAAAAAATACAAGTTCAACTTGACAGGCCCTAAAGTAAAAACACCAAAAAAAAGACAAGTAACTTGACAAGCCCTTAAGTAAAAACACCATAAAAAAGACAAGTAACTTGACAATCCCTAAATTAAAAAAAAATTTCAACTTGTGTTAAGCTGATCTCATCAAAAAAAGTAAAAATACTCCTTATGATGGGATCAGCCCAAAACAAGTTGAACTGACATACAAATAAAATCTCATTCAAAACACTCATCATAATGATGTTAAATCAAAACAATCAACATAATGATGTTCAAAATGTGATAACCATTTATATTAATAGAATTACAAGATCAGGATGAGAACCCTAACCCAAATGATGAAATCAAAATGATTTCTATAAATTAGAATACAAATAAAGTTGATCTTTGAGGTGATCAACCTAACCAGAGGCCTTTTTTGAAATCATGGAACATGGTTTGGAAACTATGAGAAGGGTTGGAATCACATCTCCATTAAGTACAAGCTGGACCCAATTGTTATTATTAACAAATGAAATGAATATTGGGTCTGATTGTTCTTTTACAGCCATCTTCATAGGAGTATAAGTACAACATGAATCCAATGAAATGAAACATATTGGCCTTCCATAAGTATCTGCTATTATTTGACCCATGTCTAACTTTGAAATCCATTTGGAAGAGGGAATCTTTTCATTGATTTCATTAAAATCAAGTATTTATTCCATCTTTTCAACATATTCATTTCCTCCAAAGTATTTTAGAATAGCACATCTTATCCTTCCTCAACGTTTAAATCATTTCTTGGTGTACTTGAAACCATCCATTCTCACCATACACAAGTGATTTAGCAATGACTCTGAATCCACAATTTCCAGCAACAAACAGATCCTAAGCCTTCCCCAAGAACTCAATTAAGTTCCCAGGTATTTGATTGAGTTAATTCAATTTTGGTTCCTACAGTTAAAAATTAGTTAGCCATAATTCTAATCTCATTAAAGTAATCAACACTCACCAAAGATGAGCTTCTGTTTGAATCCTCCATTATGTCTGCTTCATCCTTTGAAAAGGAATCCAACTCCAACGGCACAGAACCCAATGAGCTTTCAGTCTCTTCCACTGAAATATGAAATTCAGATCAAGAGCCTCCCTTGCACTAAATAAATAATTTTCCCATCAGTTCATTAAACCATAAAAATGAAACTTTCTCAAAATAAAAGAATTACTGTCTTTGGTCTTTTTGGTCCCCTTTTAACCCTTTTTTATCTCTTAATTGATCTTTCAACGTGTTCAAATTTGGAAATTTTACAACGGGTTGCTTTCAATTTGGGTTGAACATTGCTTGACCTTAAAAGCTTTGGATCAAGCCTTGGATTTGCAATCAAAGCGACTGTATTCTTGAGCATTTAGCTTAGAATCTCCAACCTAACTTCTTTAGGTTGTTCCCTATACATGGAATTACACTTGTTAAACATTTGAGATTCTTCATCAAGCCCTTTATCTGTTTTGAACTTTCAAAAACCAAAAAAATTATCAATTTTTCAATCCAATAATTTTTACCCTTCCAAAAAAACCCCACTTACTTCATTGGAAGGGTCATAGTCTAACTGCCACTGAGGATGAACATCCTCAGGAACAACAGATCCTCTTGATGCTAGTATTTCTGCTAAGATTTTGTAACAGGGCAAGCCCATTGTTTTTGAATATGAATTGGAGCACACCTTGCCATCATGGTTACTTTTTAACTTCTCAAATTGTTCCCCAATGAGTTTAATTTCCTCAATTGACAATTTGTAACTCAAAGGTACCAGTTATGTTGGAAGACCTTTTCCCAACTTTCTTCAAGAGTTTTTAAGTGCTGCATGGACTGATTGGATTTGAATTTCAATAGTTCCTTCAAGGTGTTTCCACAAATCCAAAATGTTCCCCAAAGATCCCAAAAGTAATTTTTTGAAAGTAGAATGGGCTCCTTCTACCCAAGAAGTTTTTTTATTTCCAAAGTCTGGGTTGACAAAAGTCCACGCCATTAAAAAATTCTCTTTGATAGGGAAAATATTCTTTTCCATATACTTGAGTACATCCTTGCGGTATTTCAAGAAAAACTGTATACAAGTTTCAAATTAAGCAATCCCAGCAGAGATCAATAGAAGAAGCAATTAATTGGCATACTCTGAGTTCCCCATCATTTAATTCTGCCTCCCCTTGGTTTTAGAGGCCCCATACTTGGTCAAAGGAGTCATAAAATGTTTCCATCCTTCATTTTCATTAATAAAGGGCACTTTACAGGTTGCCCGAATTTTTTGAGACAATTTCCAGGAGCATGAATTCCTGGATGACTCAGGGAAACTGTGTTTAATAGCACAAATAAGAGCTTTTTTACGGTACAGCACAAAGAATTTTGGAAGCCTCTTGGGATCATAAGCCAGCTCCTTTGATGAGTTCAATGCCAAACTGTAAGTTTTATAGAATCAGGGTGATCAAAGAAAAGGGCCTCTAAGTGCCCCTCTCCACAAAATTTGGACCTGGAAAACCACTGGGATTCCTGGAGCATTTCCAATAGAATGTCCATAACACCTTTCCTATTCAGTTCAGCAAGCTTTACCTTTTGCTTAGTGTTATAGAGTTTTCTATTTTCAATGTCTTCTCCACCATCAATCTTGCTCAATTTCATTTTAATTTGAACTGTATTGAGCCAATCTTTCATGCCTTCCCCAAGTAGATCTAATGCTTGACCAGTGATTCTCCTCAGTTAACAGTGACCTGAAGGGCTTTTAGATGGTTGATGATTGTGTAGGCCATTTCTAATGGATATATGCCACATGTTATCTTCTACTTTCCTACTTGCACAGATCATGAATTGACACCCAACCTTCCTAGTGCGAGTTTGCCTTTGACATTTGGTGAGGTATGGCCCTTCATAAACCCCAAATCTGTCACATGCTAGATCCACATATTTGTATTTCCTTGAATTGAAAGTTGTCAATGCGTAGCCATGCATGGCTGCCCATTTTTGACAATAAATCTTGGCTTTTTTACTACTAGCAAAGGCTCTCACAGGAGGAGGTTCAAGCGTTTCTGGAACCCCTTATTTCCATTAGTATTTTTCAAGCCTATCCTTCTCAGTCAAATTTCATATGAAATTTGACCCACCATCTTTAGTCAATTTGAGTGGTGAAAAAAACATCTAGTTACAGTTTTAAAGAAGAATCTTTTTCCTCAATTTTAACCCTAGATGAGGATGCAATTGGGGCTCCAAATGGTTTCTTTTCCAACCCCCTCCCCAAATCCCCAGATTCCACCAAAGCTTTTTTAAGTACACTTTTAATTAAGTCCTTTAACCTATCCATGTTTTATCTTGGAGGGCTCGCGATTGCCACTGTTCCCAAAAAACAACAAAATTTAATTGCATTAGTATTCAATGCAATTTTCAATCCAACAACTCCAAAATTTTGCTAACTTTTGGGTTGATAAAAATAAATTTATCCAATGGGCGGGTATTGTGTGTGTACATGGTTTTGCCAATAGGCAGAATTTTTGATTTCCAAGTTTCTTTTTGTGGTAGAATAGTCTCACATAGTATGCCAGATCCCCAAATTTGGTTTGAAAGCGCTAAAAATGTGTTCCAGGGGTGCCTAGGTACCCCAAATCCCCCCTCAAATGGCCCATTGGGGGGGGGGGGGGGGGAGTAGCCCAGATTGGCTAGGAAAACAGGCAAGACCCCGGCTTGCGACTTTTGCATCCCTTGGGAGGTTTCAAACCCCCAATTACGACCCAAAAAATTTTGCAACTAACCAATTGGGACTCAAAATGCGCAACACCCCGGGGGATGCACAAGTTGTGAGTGACTTGGCTCACTTCTTGCCTACATGGGTTGTGAACCAAAATTCACGCCTTTTTTCAACCCTGAGTTTGAAAATTTAACATTGGCCTTCACTTATATTTAATACATCAATCTTGCCATGCATAAAACTTTATTAATCTATTAAGTCATATCAACATTTTTTTTCTCAAAAGGAATCTTCCCCTTTTGACTTTTATTAGAAATAAGTCAGCTTTGAAATAAATTTTCAAAATTAATTTCTGGAGACATATCTCTGCTTTAGCATTTAGAATTACCCATTGGTTTCTCATATTCCATTTTCTTTCCACTTATGTATCAGCGCATATAGATTTTTTTCCAATGAGTCAATTGGAATTTTTTTGACTTGTTTTAGAGTATAACCTTACTAATGTAAAATTAATCAGTTTTACCATTATTTTTCAATTTTAATTAAGTAAGTATTGGGTGTTAAATTTAAATCACTATCATGTAGTGGTTGAAAAAAAATATTTTGCCCATGGAAAGCCTTAAATTTATACCTCAAAAATTACTTTTGATGATAACCCTTTATACAAGAAATAATTTGAATGGGCTTCCTCCAATTATTTTTCATTTCTTTGCTGTTTCTCTAACTTCTATTCTAACTGTGTAATCCACAGGTTTTTACTTTTGGCTTTGAGATAGGGATTGAAAAATTTGCCTGATTTTATTCAAACATGCCAGAAGGTTAATCCATTGATATTTTAACTCCCACAAGCTTCCCATTAATAATATTGTTGAAAAATCAAGGAATGTGTTCCATCAGTAAAAATCCATTGGAGTATATATATATAGACTTAGGTGTCACATGACCACCCCAAGTACTATATGGCAATCTTAGATGACTGTGAGAAAAAAGGAAGAGACTGAGTGCAAGGGAAAATGCAAGGTAGAAAGCCTAAGTCCAAAGTGCAAATTTTATGATTTGGTGGCTCAAAAAACAGCAAGAAAAGGGAGGTGTTCCAATGGAAAGGAACTAAAGCCAAGAACAATGTGATGACTGGATTTATCAAATGAAAGAACATATGAAATAAACTAACTGAGGAGAAAATATTCAGACAGGCAACACAGCCTTTATAAGGTAATCCAAAGATAACTAAATACAACCCAATGGATGTTCATATAGAGAAAGAGAGTGGTGAGGCAATGAATGACAGGAATGGAATGGAAAATAAAATAAAAGTACAGTTGTTTCAGAGGTCATAGTTCAGGTGCAAGAAAAAAGAATATGACACCACAAAAAATAGGGCGCCACCTTTATGCAGGTGGCAAGTTGTATCTCACCTGTATCCAAGCTATATCTCAAGAAGTATCTCTGCTGTATCTTCAGTTGATCTCACCTTCCCCCCTCTGTCATTGACAGAGGTTTTCACATCACCCTCAACTCTACATCCACATATCTTTACCCTACTACACCTTCAATCCCCTCTGGTCCTGGACAGAATCCATGAGTGGAGTTCAACTCACATTTCTCCACCAAGTTCCAGGGGCCAGTGGAAAACCCATTCAACCTCCAAATTATCAGAAATGCTACCTCCAATTACATAACTATGTAACTGGTGGATTGGGAAAATTAACTGAGGAGTGAGCCACCAACTCCAACAAACTGTTGGAATGAAGAATTCACTTTTTCAACCACCAGGTTGCAGTGATCATTTTGCTGCCTGTTGAACCAGGGGGATAAAAATTCTCTTGCAGGAACATAGTTTTAAATAACACCCTAGTGATCAGTAACCACATTTTAGTTCTTAATATGAACAAATAGATATAAGCATCATTTGTGCCTTTGAGAATTGAGCTCACAAGTTGAATTGGATTACAGAATTTGGATATTTCTTTCAACTTTATTTTTGATTATTTATTTTTATTTTATTTGTATTTTTTCTCATAGTTTTTCATCTTTTTCTGCTTGAGGTACTCATTGGATGATGTGGGGGAAAAGTACATGAGTGGTATCTGCTGGGAAACCCATCCTGGTATGGCGTGCTCTGAAATATATATATATTATTGTTTTTTTTCTCATGGTTCTTCATCTTCTCCTGCTTGAAGGACAAATTGGATGATGTGGGGGAAAAGTACAGTGGGTAGACAAAAGTCATGGGACTTTGTCAAATCATATTTAACAAGGTAAGTTTTTTTTTCAACCTTGTTTAAATTCATTTTATTAATTTATACACAGCTATTTAAAGTAAAAAGTAAAAAAATAACTTTTCGAGTCAAAAAAAGAGAAACAATACAGTTGAGGATTGGTTGAACAACCAGCTTTGATTGACACCCAAACCAACTTGGCAAGGCACCAGGCCAATTTGGTGATGTGCCAACTGGCACTTGAAAGGGCACCAAGATCACTTGGCTGGGTGCCAAGCTAGCTTTTTTGGGTGCCACACACACTTTACAAACAAAACCTGGAACTTTGCCAGGCACCCAGACCAGCTTTATACACCATAAATTTGCAAATGGGGGTGTATATTGCAACCCAAAAATTGTATATTTTTGATGAAAAATGTTGGTTTAGGCCTCTCCCATGGCCATATACACATATGGTGTGTAAAGCGTGTCTGGATGCCTGTCCAAGTTTGACTTGGCATGTGCCTAGTGGGACTTGGATTGGCACCCAGGGAGCTTGATTAGGTTGGGCTTGTGGGGATTAAAACTTTGCACCTAATCAAGCTTCCCTTGATGCCAATCAAAGCTAGTCACACCAAAATTGACCAGCCTCCCTCCCCCCAACTTCAGGCCTTTTTTTTTCAAGTATGATCATGTGATTGGTGGGTCAATGCAGCCAGCTTTGATCAGCACCAAGATAAACTTTGCCAGGCACCAAACCAATTTGGCCAGGTGCCATGTTGACCTGGGCAAGCCACCAAGAAGGCTTTGCCAGGCACCAAGATGACTTTGCTAAGTGCCACAAGTGCTTTGGAAAATTTTGGAAAAACTTGGCTTGGCACCCAAACGCGCTTTACAGACCATACACATACACATACATGTGCATGGTTTTCAAAAGCAGACTTATATGTCAAAGGTATGTACCACATCAAATCATTGCATGAAGGAGCTCTTATGTAAATGGTATTGGTACAGTTATGTTGATAATAATGGCAAAATTTAGAATGTATTTTGATGCAGGGGAAGATAATTAAAACAATTTGGACATGTTCAAGATTTAATGATATTTATGTGATTTTACAACACAGGTATGTCTGATGACAAAAATATTCCAAGTAGGATATCCTTGCAAGAGTTTATGGAATAAAGTAGTGAAAGTTGAACATTCTATTATCACAAGAATCAATATTGAAACATGACTTTAGATCTACAAATAATTTAAGGTATGAGTTTAGACATTATGAAGGCAAGGTAAATTGGAGGCTGCATATCCAAAAGCTGTTTGCCCTCTGGAGAAAGGGAAGAAATCAAATCAGGATGATAACAGTTGCTGGGGAGTCTTGTTGGCACCTTTGTCAGTTTTTCTTGGAGGTTGGAAGGTTTCCTCATCATCCACATTGACTGACCATGTTTGTACCGTCTACCAAGTTTCTCAGCTTTCATGTTGTCAAATGTTTTATCTATTTGGTGACCAAGGGCAGAGAAACCTTGAGATCGCCATTGGCACTGGACCTTCTGGAAGACCTTTTCATTGGAGACCTCAGTGTCAGAGCAACATTGTGTTTCACTGAATATACTGGACTGATTTTCTGGTAATCCAAGTGATTCCAAGATCTCTGTTTGTTGATTTGAGAGCTGTAGGCAGAGAGGAAAAACCATGTGAAAAAGATTGGGGTAAAAAATACCATGGGATGACAGGGAGTAATTGCTTACTTGTTTGCGCGATCTGGATTTTCTTGTCTGATTTTGTTTAGCTGCATGGGCTTCTGAAAGATATTTTCTGGACTTGATATTGGATTTCCTGCCCATGAACCACCTCTTGAGGACAATGGTAAGGTTGAATTTGGTGTTATGCACTGAGTTGAATGGGTAGTTTCAAAATGCACCATGTGCATGGGCATGGTTCCAATGTTTAATGATGAGTCCCATAAACAACTGGTTCAAATGCAATTCCCAAGGCTCAGACCAATTGAACCCACAGCAAGGAAAGTTGATTTGTGCAAGGTCTTGAAGAAAAACCTCTCTTGCTAGGGTTGATATGCCATGTAGTAGACATGAAGACTTGGATGGGACTAGAGAGATAGTGGAGTGAATCTGTTGATGAATGCAAGATGATGGCAGTGATTGAACCTGGGATTGTTGGAGGGAATTGCGGATTTGTTGCCAGTGAGTATCAGTTAACTTGGTGATATTCATCACAACTCTACAGTAGGATGAGATACATCGAGAGAAGTGGGAGTTGGAGCCAGGGACACTGCTGGAAACAGCTTGATTGAAGAGTCTGGGGTTTTTTGATGGGGCTCCATTCAAGAGGTATTGTACCATGATGGGTTGTTTGTTGTTTACACTGCATGATTATCAAAAGTAGGAGAGCAGGGTCAGCATTCAATCATTGCAAAGCACAGGGGGATGATGACTTGAATGTTAAAAAAGGTGGAATTTTGCCAATGGACAGCCACAATTTCAGCAGGCTCATGGTTGGCAACCATTGGGGCAACCATTGGGGCAAGCTAATGGCTGGCAACCATTGGGGCAAGCTAATGGTTGGTGACCATTGGGGCAAGCTAATAGTCAGTGACCATTAGGGCAAGCTACTGGTCGGCGAACATTAGGGCAAGCTAATGGTTGGCGACCATTAGGGCAAGCTAATGGTCGGCGACCATTGGGGCAAGCTAATGGTTGGCAACCATTGGGGCAAGCTAATGGTTGGAAACCATTGGGGAAAGCTGATGGTTGGCAACCATTGGGGCAAGCTCAGCCTAAGCTAGTGGACAACAACCATGAGGCTAAGGTAATAGATGGTGAACATTGTGAGTCACTCCACAATGCATATATGCATACCAGGTAGTGTATAAGATGTGGGTGGGTAGTGCACCCAGCACCCAATTGATGAATCCCTCCATCATTTAATGAATCCATCCATCCATCCATCCATCCATCCATCCATCCATCAATTGATATGAAGACAGCCAAATGGAAGATATGCCAATGTCTGGAATTCAAATGTGGCAAGGGCACATATGAAGATGAAGATGGAAACAAAAAGATAGGAACGGCTTTTTCTCCCTCTGCCTTAAAGAAACATCAGGCAGCTAGAAGCAGACTCAATGATCAGGCCCTGCAAGTCACAACAGATATATTGCCATTACAAGGGAGCAGTCACGTAAGTGGAGAGGAGGGATGGGAAATAGTTAACACTGTACATTCATGTGCTGATCGTCTGATTTTCCTGCTATAATGATTTTCAGGTTTCCAACAATCCAGCCAGGAATGAAAGCAAAGAGCAGATTCAGATTCCACTTCACCGGGGGGGCACTGGTTTGATACTCAAGACCTTAAATATAACTCTTTTCATCTAGTCCCAAGGCACAGTGTGCTTGTGCTTCTCCAAGCTGCAAAACTGTGCCTTGTTCATCAACTTAGTGACTTGGCAATCACAGATTTCTTGAAGACAGAGCGGGAGAAGATTAAGAATCTGGGGAGGGAATTCAATTTTGATTCAAATAACATCATGAAGGCAATACCTCAAAGCAAAGTCACTCTAATTCAAATGCTAGGTTTGGAGCCCAACCTGGAAGCAAGGATATGCTGTCCAGAATGCTTCAAGCTGTATCCAATCCCAGACAAATCCAACAACCAAGCATCAATTGTCAAGAAATGTACTGCCAAGTTCTATTCCACTAGCAAAATCTTTGTGCGCCAAACTGGTAATGAGCAGGGCATTTACTGTGATTTAGAATTGCTGATGAAGACCAGTGGGAAACATAAAACACCCATCAAACCAGCTCAAACATTTCATTATAAAAGCTTGAAGGCCTGGATTGGTAGAAAATTATGGTTTTCAGAGTTTGAAAAGCTCTTGAAAGCAATCTTCATCATAAAAACCTCAATTCAAATTTGATGAGCAATGTTTGGGATGGCTCAGTTTGGCGCAACTTTGTTGGAGGCGCAGACAAGAAGAGGAAATTTACGCAACAACCAGGGCACCTTGTCTTCAGTCTCTATGTGGATTGGTTCAACCCATTTGGAAATAAGGTTGGGCACAAATCAATCTCAGTGGGAGCAGTGATCTTGATCTGTCTCAACATTCCACTAGCAGAAAGTTACAAGATAGAGAATGTTTTCCTTTTTGGTATTATCCCTGGGCCCAAGGAACCCAAAGCCAAAGAAATTAACCACATTCTAGATCCATTGGTTGATGAAATCAAAGAACTCTGGGAAGGATTATGGTTTTCTGAAACCAGCCTATTTCCTCAAGGTAGGGAGATATTTGTTGCACTGTTCCCATTGATTGGGGATTTGCCACCTATGTGCAAGGTGGCAGGGTTCTCTGGTCATTCTTCAACCATGTTCTGCTCATATTGTCAAATTACAAAAGACAAGATCAATGATCCAAATGTCAAGGAGTTCCAGCCAAGGAGAAATTCCGAGCACATGAAGAATGCACAGAAGTGGGAGGAATGTCAGACATCATGAGAGCTAGATCAAATTACCAAGGAGAAGGGGGTCAGAGCAAGCTGTTTGAACAGGCTTCCATATTGGCGCCCAATAGAATATTCAGTAATAGAGCTTATGCACGGGTGGATTTTGGGAAATCTCAAGGATCATAGCATGATTTATCTTAACATTGCTCTAGCGGGAGAAGAATTGGGGAAGGAAAAAATCCAAGAGAAGAACAGAAGAGAGAAAACTGGATCACTGGTTAATGTGGAAAGCGTCATTGGAAAGGGGAAGAAAAGGAAGTCTCCTGAAGATCAATCAGAGGAGGGTGATCACCACCAGAGAAGTCCCAAGAGACGGCTTAATGCCAGCAATCTGAGAGCACTTACACAAATAATGGAAGAAAGCTCAATGATTCAATCCAGAAGAGATGAATTGAGATCTTCACAGGCCGGGAAATCATCATCAGCCTCACAGAAAAGCAAGAAATCTCAACCATCTTCTGAATATACTAGTACTCACTCGTATTCTTTAAGAAGTAGAATTATTGGGAGCTTGGGAAGTTCACAAAGTATAGCCAGTCAAGGAAGCCACACAAGTACTCTGAAGCTGATGGGGGGTGAGGGAAGCAGTCCAGTGAACAAGGATTATGACGGAGGGAAAGCAGCTCAAGTGGAATCATCCATCCAAGGGCCTTGATTAATGCTTCACAATTTGAGTTGCATCCAACAGGTGATTGAGGACACAAAGGTGCCATCATGGATGACAAGGGTACCAAAGAATGTTGGATTTTGTGGTGCAGGATCCCTCAAGGCCGCGGAGTGGCTGACACTCTACATGGTTTACTATCCCCTTGCTATGATTCCTTTGTGGAGTGGTAAGCATAGACCTGGTATTGATCACACTGGCTCAATAACAATCTTGAAGGACTCAACCGTGCTTCTCATTTACATAACCAACATGTTAATGAAGCATCATATTTCAAACCAAGAGATCATGGAGGTTGATCGACTAATGCTGGAATACCGTCAAACACTAAGGACTGGATGGCCACAACAAAGGAGTAAACCCGACGTACACATTACTCAGCATTACCCAGAAGTGATCAAAATGTTTGGTCCACCAATGGCCACGGCAGCCTGGGCCCATGAAAGGTTGAATGGTATCTTGGGAAGGATACCAAAGAACAATCACACAGGTGAGCTGACTAAGAATCATGCTTTAGACCTTTCTTCTTACTGGGCAAACAAAGAAAATAATAAATGAATTGATTGCAGGTGATATACATCGTACAATCATGAAGACATGTATATCAAGGAGTCAATATTCAATTTTATTGATCCATTCCAACGTAATTAACAAGGGACAAGAAAACTCAAATCCCCACTTCAGCCTCACCCCATTAGACCCGGAAATCCATTGCTTATGGATACGAGAGGTTGGAAGATTGGGTCTGCAACAGGATGTGTCTCTCAATTACAATATGCATAAAATCAACAGTACCTTTATACATCATAAAAGATTTACAGTGAAACGGCTGGATCAAGGGAAAAATTACTCCAATTCCTATGTGGAGATCATGCGGGATGAACTCTGTTCATTTGGTCAAATCACTGAGCTCTTTGTGCAATCAGAAGGTGGGGATTTTTGGTTTGTGATTCAGTTATTCCAAGATGCACATTCAGAAGACGCCAAAGATCCATACACAGCCCACCCCAACTTAAATGTGCGAGTGGTCTCAACATATCTAGGGGAGATTGTGGTGGTGAGGGGAAAGGAGATAGTAGGGCATGTGGCCGTTTTGGACAATTTTGCGGGGACGTTTGGCTATCCAGGCAAGACAATGACTTTGGTTTCCCTGGCACGAGTAGTGAGTTTCCCTTTTAGCTGATATGAGGACAAGGTCAAAACTGATTGTGGAATGTGCAGGGAAGGATTTCAACATGAATGTACCCATGGTGTTTGGCCTATGGGTGACCTGAAACCTTGGAAAGTATCAACAAGCATCATTTCAGGGAACGTGGACGAGTGGACACCAAACACCAACCATATTGAAGAGTTGATTATGAGGAGTAAGGTAATTTTGAGGATTGAGGAAAATAATAGGGCTGTAAGGAGCCAATCAAAATGGGATAACACTTGTATAGTCAAGTGTAACTGATCTGAAGGGGAGGAAGGGACACTCTGGTTTAGTTGTCTGGTAATCAGATCATTTTCATTCAAGGTCTAAGGGAAGGACCAGTATTTATGGACAACTAGAGAACCCCAAAGGGGGCTTAAGGCAGCAGGGTTAAAGACAACTAGAGAGCCCCCAGAGGGGGGCCTGAGACAATAATAATAGAATAATGAAAATAGTAAGATAGAAATAAAGCTGACTAAATTTGTCAGTGACAAAATATGAACATAAAAAGACAACACACCACCTTAACTGACAAATTTAGGAACCAATTTGAGACCAATCAACATTTCAGAGATTCATGAGAATTGAGAAGAGAATGTGAGAATGAGAGATATGAGATTTGAGAAAGGATGACAAGACACCACCTTGTCAGCATATGAGATGGGGAATGAAAGCCTATTTTAAGAGGAGCAACAAGGACCTCAGGCATAGTTGCCTAGCATGATATGGGAGGATAATATTACTATTTTGAGAGGAGCAACAAGGACCTCAGGCATAGCTGCCTAGCATGATGGGGAGGATGATATGATGATAATGATGATAGATGAGGGTAATGGTAATGGAATGGTGATGGTGATGGTGATGGTGATGGTATGGTGATGGTGATGGTAATGGTGATGGTGATGGAGTTGATGGGTGACAGTTGTTGAATGATGGTGGGTGATAGTGTGGAATATGAATGAATGTGATTGTTGTAATGAAAGAGGGTGGAAAATAGAAAGATATAAACAGATAGTATTGAAAAAAAAAGGGAAGGATTCCAACACACCAGCCTGTTCAATGCTAGATGCAAGGAATAGAGATATGTTGTTGAAGTTGAATTGAATGTTGTTGATGGTGATGATATTGAGAGGTTTATTGTTTTTAAGGTTGATCGATGGGATGACAAAGGATGATGGAAGTATTGATGGTTTAGATGAAGCAAGTGGTGATGTAGCGGGTGGAGCGGTTGAGATGGAGGAGATGTAGCAATGGGTGATGTAGTAGCAGGTGGAGCAAATGAGATGGAGAAGAGAAGCAATGATTGATTTGGATGGATGGTGGAGATTGAGCAGTTAGGGGTGATGGATGTATCGGTGGAGAAGGAGTGAGTAGAGATGTAGTTGATGGAGCAATGGGAGAATTGAGGTGGCGCAAGTGAGCGCGCAAAGGTGGAGGAGAAGTTGCAGGAGCAGGGTTGGAAAGTGGGAAGCTGGGAGGCGATCAATGGCGCAAGCGAGGTGGGAATCAGTGGTGGTTGGAATCACAAGTGATAGTGTGAGAAGATGCAACCAAGGTTGCTAGTTGTTGGAGAGGCAAGCGAGAGAAGGAATGGACGATCAAGGAGGAAGAAAGATGAGAAGCAGCAACAGCGTTGGGAGTGAGGTGGAGAGAAAAGTGACTGAGGTTGCAAGCGGGATTGCCCAAGGTTGAAGGGTAGAATTGATGATGATTCTGGCGTTTGGTTCTCCTCTTGTTCTTTGAATGAAGATGACGAGGAGGGTGATTTACAGGCCATCATGAGGATCAAAAGGGTGGGAAGATGGATTAAACTAGCCCAGAATAATCGTTTGGCCTCCCGCTTGCAATTGAATCAAGAGGAGGAGGGTTGAAGAAGAGGATGGTGAAGAAGGCCGGTTGGGAGGATAGATCAATAGGCGTTGATCGACTTGGTCAAGAGTGGACCGTGAGGGGTGGCAATCCAGAACCGAGTGGCGGGGATGATGAGGGCCAGGTTGGGGATCAAGCTCAGGAGGCCAAACGAGGTGGTGGTGAGACCGTAGGAAGGGATTAACCAACTACAGAGTGGGATGGTCGCAATGGCATACCTGAGACTGACCCTTGCGTTCAAGGCCAGTTGGAGGTTAGCCATCATCCGATAACCGGCTCGGGCGTAATCCCTTTGTAGGGTATGAGCAAGTGAGTTGAAGTGAGGGAATTGCCATAGGTAGAGTAAACCGAAGGTCAACCAACTGGTAGGATGATCAAGAGGGGCACCGGTGTAAGACTCCAAACGGTGCCAAGCCATGGCAGTTCTGTGGAGGGGAAAGGTGCTGTTTAGGCTGCCCTCCTAGGAGTTACAATAATATTTAAATGTAACCGGAATCAAGGTCCAGAACCTTATGGATGAGAAATCAAAGTAAGGGAAGAGGATAAGAGTTGTCGGTAGCAATGGAAACAACACTATCTGAGGCAAGATGGTGCAGGTAAAGACTTGAACAAATAAGTCAAGGTTTGTTCAGAGTTCAATAGAACAAGGCAGTTGTAAGTAACAACGCCCACAAGCTAATAACTCTGGTCGTCAGCAGCTGATTAGGAAAGATCAACTCAATCCCAACCAACCTCCAGGTTCTCAATGAACCTGCCCAACTCTCCGCAATTAAGCGCTTGAAGGGTACCAGATAACTGTGGGAGGCTGAAAAAAACAAAAGCAATTTGTTTATGAAGCTCTAGAAGCAAATCAATAACAAATTTGAGCAAGAATATCCCAACACTTCTCAAGGGACTCAAGAATAGCGTGGCGGAATTCAACCTTAAAGAAGAAGGGAGGTATAACACTCCAGGTTTTAAGCTTAATAAAGCCTCTTCAATCAAACGTGATTGGCTCCAGAAAGATGATCAAGGAGAGATCAAGAACAGTATGGTCGGAAAAAGGGATCAGAGTGGTATAACACACTCAAGAATTCAGAAAGAAAGGAATTCTTCTTCAACCAGCAAGGCTATTGGTTGGTGATAAGGATCAAGGTCACAAGGGACAGAGTTTGAGTATGGAGGCTCAAAGGATCAAGGGGGCAATCATGGATATACCCGGATAAATGGCTCAGATAGGTGGGGAAGGATGCCCACGGATAAATTGATTACTGATGATGGTCTGATAGGATGGATGCTGGGATCCTCTGATGCTGGGCCAAAAGGCAGGGGAGAGCCCCTCCTTTTATAGACATGAGGCCCTGTATACTATGTACAAGTGATACTACAAATAGGTGCGGGAAAATGAAAACATAAAAAAAAAAAAAAAAAATTACATGAGAGGAAAAAGAGATGTCGCCCACGTCGAGAATGACCGCGGGCAACCAGATGGACACCCGCGACAGCGGTCGTGGGTGTTGACAACGGTTGTCGTCGCCCGATCGGCGGCGACAACGGGGTGAAAGTTCCGATGGCCGCGAGTGGTCGCTTGCGGTCGTTGGTCGGATCGGATGATGGGCAAGGAGGAGGTGGAGTGGATCGGTTGTGGAAGAGGGAGGATAACCGGCCATTGCAAGGGTCAATCAAGAAGTTGGGGAGTGGTAACGAGAGATGGATTGGATTGGATGGTTGGTGGTGGTGATGATGGTGAAGGGTGAGCGGGAGTTTTGAGTAAGAGACTAATGGCCATCCATCGTTCTGATTGACGGCTTGAGCTGGATGCCGAGACTGGGAGGAGGGATGCCAAAACTCAATCAATCGAGTCAATTGAAATGATGAGCGTGGTGAGGCATTTTATGTACTGCTAAGCATCAAGTTGTATCAGGATGACCCAATTGGTTGGATGATAAGAGACTCGCTGGTGCCGGTGGCGTAGAGTAGGAGGTGATGATGAGAATGACCAAGAGATTTCTCAGATGAATTTCATGGGGTTGGTGGTTGATGATGATGGAGTGGAGAGGAGGAGAAGGGATCGTCAAAAGTGGTTTGACAATCGCTCGCGTCGCCAAAAGTCAGAGCCGCGAGCGCGACAAGTGGGAGTTGAACATAGGAAGAGAGGGTCGAAGCGGAGAGACAGGAAAGAGGCCTGTCCTAGACCGTTAGGACAGGGAGGAGTTGAGAGATGGGGGGAAATGAAGGTAATCATAGGGGTACAACTGAAATCCGATTTTTTTTTTTTCGTGGTGTTCTGGATTGGTCACCACACCGGCGGCGGTGGAGCCCATCAGGGCCGGTAGACCACCAACGAGGGATCCCAACCAGGTTTTGAGGATTGTGAGATGTTTGAGAGGGTATCGATGAAAAAAGAGGGGAGCAAGGGAGCAAGCACAGTTGTAAAAGGTGAGAGGAAGAAAGCAAAGCAAGCGGGAAAGCTGGATCACTTGGACTGGGAGTGGGGATATTGAATGGAATGGTTGAGTCAAGGATCAAAGAGGAAAAGGAGGAAGGAGAAAAATAGGCGAGGAAATTGGAGGAAATCAAGGAAGTCGTGATGGATGATGGGGCGGATTGAAGAGCAATTGGGAGGCGGTGATTGAGGGAATTTGTGCGATTGGTGGGGGGAAGCGGGAGTGATAATGAAGCGGGAGCAAGAAGATGAGAGGAAGCAGGACGATAATGGAAGGTGAATGAGAGATGATGATGAAGCAGAGTATTGAAGAAGGAAGGGATGAAGGGTGGATTGAGAGGGCGACAATGTCACGAGTGGAGGTGAGCTGCAATCAGGTTTGCAAAGGCAAGATTCAATAGCAATCAGGGTTGTGAGATGATTGCAAGCCAGGTATTGAAGAGATGGGAGATGGGTGGTAATGACGCAGCCTTCGAGTGTTCATGAGCCGGGTTGGGTGCAAGATATTGAGGATGAGCAGTGGAAGCCAGGGTTATTGACCAATGGATGGGGATGTTTGAGGAGAGCTTAGGTTGAGTAGGACACCAAGTGACCACCAAGAGGAGGCAAAGTAGGCTGGATAATGACAGTATTGGTCGATGCCGTGGGTCACAAGCGTATGGTTTTGAGAGAGTGATTGTTGGATTTTTTTGCATTAGACAAAGTGATTGGATGATGACTTGGACTGATGGGATTGAGGATGGATGCGGGAGGCTGAGATGGTGAATTTGGAGAAGGTCACGGTGATTGAGAAGGGTGAAAGAGACAGAAAGTCTGAGTTTGGATGGAGGGAGGATGGTACCAGTTCAAACAATGAAGTTGACCGGATGGCTTGGCGGGATGAGCTTTGGCTTTTAACCGTGAAGAGTTGAATATGAGGAGTAAGGTAATTTTGAGGATTGAGGAAAATGATAGGGCTGTAAGGAGCCAATCAAAATGGGATAACACTTGTATAGTCAAGTGTAACTGATCTGAAGGGGAGGAAGGGACACTCCAGTTTAGTTGTCTGGTAATCAGATCATTTTCATTCAAGGTCCAAGGGAAGGACCAGTATTTATGGAAAACTAGAGAACCCCAAAGGGGGCCTAAGGAAGCAGGGTTAAAGACAACTAGAGAGCCCCCAGAGGGGGGCCTGAGACAATAATAATAGAATAATGAAAATAGTAAGATAGAAATAAAGCTGACTAAATTTGTCAGTTACAAAATATGAACATAAAAAGACAACACATATGACACTTTGTGTGGACATGAATGGGGCCTAAGGGATGATGAAATGGAGATTAGATGTGAGGTTGGTAGACGTAATATTTGTAACAACAGAATCTTGGATATTAAGATTTTCATCATGCATTGTATTAGTTTCCAATTAATTGGACAGACAAATCCTCAGTTGTCAAATGTTTACAATCGGGGAATGGTGAAGGAGGAGGTTAGGAATATAAATAAGAAATCCTCTTATCTCACATTGATCATCATCCTCTATCTGTTCTTTCCCCATACCAATCACCGGGTCTATCCATCAAGTTATCTGTTCATACTCTCTCACAGTTCAACAATACTACCTCAAAGACTCACCATCTATCTCTATAACAATATTGGTTTTTCAAGGTTTGCAAAATACCAACATCAACCCTCTCCAAAATCAATTCAGTCCCCAGCGTTGGCTCTGCAACTTAACCATAAGCTGCGTTGTGCCTTGCCTCTCACACCAGCCATAGGGCCCTCCTCCCCACATTTGGGGCATTACGGGACTAGTACTATAGTATTATATTACCCTTAGCCAACCCTTCAATATTATTTATTTATCATGCCAGACCAAAGTGCCCATACCTCCCAACCTGCTGCAGCTGGTCAAGACACTCCGATGCTGCCTGTAGAGACAATATCCTCTGGTGTGCAAGACACAGTATCTTTTGGTTTGCAATATCATGAGGGACACCTGGATGACTTACTCAGGGGGGTTCCCCCAGATGTGAATACTATACCAGAATCAGGTGAGCAGTATGATTCAACTGGGAAGTCCACTAATTTCATTAACACAGAGATGCTGATTGCAATTGGTTTAGTGGACATGAATGATTGCACTGCTCAATCTAGGATTGGACTGACCAACCGTTCTGAAAAGTGGAAACTTGACAAGGAGACTTCAGAACGTGAATTGAGACAAGTGCGCCGGATAGTCACAAAAACCCCCCTCCCCAGTCAATCTAGTACAATCTCACCTTCTTTACGGCAATGGGTCCGCTTTTTGATGGGGATGCCAGCAAACATAACCAACTTCCCCTCACCTCCCTCTCCTGAAGAAATACTGAAACGGGAACAGTGGGCTCCTATGAGGGCGCAGCGGGTCATGGCGCATCTGGATTCTGTCCGGAAAGAACATGGAAAGGCAAATCAGGCAGATGGACAGCTGCGATACAATGAAGAAGTGGCTAGACTCAGAACAAACATGGTACCCCCACAATTCCACCCAGCACCCAATGTGCCATCAACCGACAATTTCCCATGGAGTGCTAAGGTAACATGTGAGAGGGATGTGCAAAAGGCAGGTTTCTCAAGGATTACATTTGAGTGGCATGCAAGTTCCTTTGTATCATCAGGCTGGAATGCAGCAATAGGTGCAATCATAGTCCAGCATTACTCAAACTGGAAAAAGGCACAACCTGGTATGGTGTGGGATGGCATGGAGAACATTAGCAAATTATTGGAGAGATGGGTCTTGGGGCAGGGAAAAGAAATACGGCAAGCTGAACTATTAGGGTCAAAGTTGCAAGAAAATAAAATTACCAAGGCCCAACGCACATCCATCCAGCGAGCCAAAAAGAATGTCAGAGCATGAGTCCTGGGGGTTTTTATTCAAATAATGGACACTGATGGTGTGTGTTGGTTTGCATTCCAGATAAGTGAAAAGCGTTTTCACACAGCCCACAAATACCTTCCCAAAGAAGCAGCAGAAGTCATCGCAATATTTGACCGTGTGGATGTTGTTTCTGATTGGGAGGAGGATAAAGATGGCTCTTGCACAACCATTGAAACCCCCTGGAGAAGCTGTGAACTAAATTATCTAACTCGACTACTAGATGAAATAACGTTACGAGTTGCTATGAAGCACCAAGAAATAAAGCAGTTGCATTCGCTACTTGATTGTGTGTCAGGCAAGGTGAAACCCAAGGAATTCACCCTCCTTGAATGCCCAAAAAAACTTCCAATTGATTCTTATCACCCTGCAGCACTGCAAGCCCTTTTGGAAATTGACCTCAAACTTGTGGCTCCTTGTGACAACTCAAAAATTGTTGCAGCAATCAACTTACTATCAGAAAAAATCAAGAAGAAGCCTGGTACCACAATTAGCATAGTTCCAGCTCACACCCCCGAGGCAAGTGGATTGCACCAACAATAGTTGAGACTTGGGTGGTCTTTTGTTTCCTCCTGTATCTTGAGAGCCTTTCTATTCTTATATTTCTTAATGCAATAAAAGTTGATATACAAGTTTCAGTGTTAGTATCTCTGTAAGTGATGCATGAGTTTAAGTGATCAATGAGTATATGTATCAAACACAACTGAGAGATTGGGCACTTTATATTGAGCTTGATGTTGAAATACATAGATGGAAGAGAGTGGAAATGACATTGAGGTCATGAAAAGTTTCAATGATCAGGTTACCTGGAAGTGCTTGGTTGCCACACAGCACATTGCACATGCCATTCAATCTTGTGAATGCAGGGATAACACAACCCGGGATGAAACAAGTATTGTGTTTTTAAGAATGCTTGGACTGGGAAACAATTTCTTTTGGGTTTAATCAATTTTTTCCCAAGTTTAATCACAGGGTTTTGAGCCAATTTTTTAGACTAAAAAAATGGTCGCCGTCCATAGAGCTATCACAATGCATCTGGCCCATTGGGCAAGTGAATAAACAGTTTGAATGAGCTTTGAGTGTCTCACATTATCAGATCAGATGCTTACAGTGGAATACAACAATGGTCACCATCCATAGAGCTATCACAATGCATCTGGCCAATGGTTCTGATGAATGAACAGTGTGCATGGGCTTTGAGTTTCTCACTTTCACAGGTGCTCATGGGAGTCAGCTCACCGCAATGTCACATTATGAACTCATTTATCAAGGATTAAGTTGCATAAGGCATACATGAATTGATTTATAAGCATGATTATTAAAAGCAATGGAGAAAGAAAATCTAGTACACTAAGACACTGATAAATTTGGGATAGCTGAAATAGAAACATTAGATTTGCGAGGTAAACTAAATACAGGATTATCAGTTGAGGGGTTTTGGGAGAGCCAATGATCACTGAAATCAAGGACAAGACATTTTGCCAAGTCCACGCGGGATACCTGTGTTCCTGGCCAAAATTCAGGGCTGAAAAAGCAGTCTTGGATAAGCTGCACTATGTAAGCGTTTGTCCGCTTCCATACTTGTTCCTCAATGTCCTTGGGCTCTAGCTGGTTGGCTTTGGAGACAAGGCTCAGGAGCTGGAGGGATTGAACCAGGGGAAATTTCCTAATGTCTGATGGTATCAGCAAGAGGCCACGTACTCCGGCTACCAGGTAGGCCACAAGAATGTGGTAGTAGGGTTGGGATGTGATGGTGACCATGATTGTGTTGAACTCAGCCTGCTGTGGTGCCACTGCTGTGGAGGACCCCTCCAATCATGTCCGCAGGAGAGCAAATGCAATGAGCAGGTGGTAGATGTTGTCAACCAATTTGTCCAGGGAGTTGAAGCCAGATTCGTGACTAGGGCTGTCAACTGGCTGTCCTTCAATCCAAGCCATGTCTTCATGTGAGCCAAGACAAGCGGCAAGATACTTGATGATTGAGATATCACGGCTTGCCTCATCTTCAGTATCTGGTGGTTGGATAAATTCTGGTGGCTGGGTAAGTTCTCTCGAGACCAGGAGGATTGATTGGAACCATAATTGTGCCCATCTAACCTGTGAAAACTCTGGAGGGTGAGTAAGGTGGATCCAGAGATTGTGCAGCTTAGACCCTATGGTGGTGGCTGGAGGGGGTGGTGACCCAGGTAGAAGAGGCAGAGCAAATACATCTGGCATGTAATATGGCTCAGATGTGCAAGGTGGGAAGGGATTTGCATCTGTAGGAATGAGGAGAGGTTGGCTACTGTGAGGGCAAAAGATCCCAGTGGAATGAAGCTTACCACTTGTAGCCAATTGACTGATCCATTCCTTAATACCAGCACTGATGGTGTTGAAACGGATTGTGTGAGATAGTAATTGAGGGTAAGATCGCCATTCTTTGTGGTCTTTTGCACGTAATCCAAAGAGGTGCACTGCTGCCTCGACAGCGCTCTTGTAGCACTTTGAGTCAATGATGCCATTTGCAAAGGGTTGAATGGCTTCCTGGAGTTCAGCCTGGTATTTTTTGAACAGTGTAGGGGAATCTATGGAGGGAGCTACAGTGATTGGCAATCAGGGAGGGAATTTGGAGGAATGTGATGGAAGTGACTTACCAGGGTCATTTGCAGGATCAGCGGCAGCGGTGGGAGTAGCCCCCTTGGTGGGTTGGGATTCTAGTACCACCGGTGTATCATTGGGTTCAAGGGGAGTGGTTATGGAGGCCTGCTCTGCTGGGACTTCAGGGGTAAAGAGTGGATTTTGGGATTCTTTGGAGGGCACTTCATTTGGAGCAGCTTGTGTGGGGGGAGTAGCGGGGCCTGAGGTACTTTCTTCTTCATCACTTTCCATCAAGGGCGCAAATTTATGCCTCTTCTTGTTGGGATTGGCAGAGGCAGTTGCAGCCCGTCTTTTGGCAAGAAGTTTCCCAGACCCTATCTGAACCTCCTCCTCGGGAGGGAGGTCATCACCATTTTCAACCACTGGTGAAGGACACAATGAGGATCAGCCAGGGATTAGACTAGCATTCAAGTGTTTCAACTCACAGGCCATTGCATCTTGAAGACCCTTACAGGCCTTGACCGCCATGTCTTGCACTGATTGTGGCAGTGATTTGTCATAAGCCATTTTAAGGAGCTTTACCATTTGCCGCTTGCTATTAGCAAGGAAGTTAGACTTTGAGACAACTGAGGCTTCCTGTGTGCTCATCAAGCCACCGGTCTGGGCTGGGGGTGGGGGTGGGGGTGCAGCATTGTGGCTTGATGATGATTCCATGCCGACAACTTCAACCCATGGTGGGGGTGGTGGAATAGAGGCTAAGGGAGGTCTGGTCAGTAAGTGAGGCCAACATGACAAAGTGAAAAGAGGAATCATGGTCTGGGGTGATGATTGCTGGGCAATCAGCAGTTTGTTGATCTCCAGTGGGCTCAGTGGGCTGGGCAGACAGAATTGAGGGTGGGGGTTTGGTGTGTACTGAATTGGCGGTTTGTTGATCTCCAGTGGGCTCAGTGGGCTGGGCAAATGGAATTGAGGGTGGGGGTTTGCTGTGTGCAGGTGATGTAGACATAGTGGAGAAGTCTTGTGGTGATGGTATGGATGGATGGATGGATGGATGGATGGATGGATGGATGGATTGATTGATCATATGATGGAGGGATGGATGGAGGGAGGGAGGGAGGGAGGAAGGAAGGGAGGGAGGGAGGGAGGAAGGGAGGGAGGGAGGGAGGAAGGGAGGGATTGATTCATCAATTGGGCGCACTATCCACCCACATCTTATACACTACCTCATATGCATTTATGCATTGAGGAGTGACTCACTCTCAATGGTCGCCATCCACTACCATAGCCTCATGGTTGCTGTTCATTAGCCTAGGTTGAGCTTGCCCCAATGGTTGCCAACCATTATCTTGCCCCAATGGTCGCCAACCATTAGCTTGCCCCAATGGTTGCCAACCATTGGCTTGCCCCAATGGTCGCCGACCATTAGCTTGTCCCAATGGTCGCCAACCATTAGCTTGCCCCAATGGTCGCCAACCATTACCTTGCCCCAATGGTCGCCAACCATTAGCTTGCCCCAATGGTTTCCAACCATTAGCTTGCCCCCATGGTCGCCAACCATTAGCTTGCCCCAATGGTCGCCAACCATTAGCTTGCCCCAATGGTTGCCAACCATTAGCTTGCCCCAATGGTCGCCAACCATTAGCTTACCCCAATGGTCGCCAACCATTAACAAGCCCCAATGGTTGCCAACCATTAGCTTGACCCAAATGTTGCCGACCACTAGCTTGCTCCAGTGGTTGCCAACCATTAGCTTGCCCCAATGGTTGCCAGCCATTAGCTTGCCCCAATGGTTGCCAATCATGAGCCTGCTGCAATGGTGGCTGTCCATTGTCAAAATTCCACCTTTTTTAACATTCAAGTCATCATCCCCCTGTTGCCAACCATGGGCAAGCATGAAAGTTGTGTGTCACCAAGATTCCTGCACCCTATGTTTTCAATTGCAATTCTGTGCAAGCAGCTTGATAACACAACATGCATGATATCTATGCCAACCCCCCGAGGGGGTAGCCAAAATGAAGCTTCAAAACAGGTGTCCCTTGAGTTATGCCCACACCCTTTCACAAGCTAAAAATTAATGCAGTTGAGCCCTTGTGGGCATAACTGCATGGCATTTCCTGGCTGCTCAGCCAGGAAATGCGCATGCCTTACAGCCAAAACTGGGTGGGTGAATTTGGCTCTGTCCTCTGGGGGGCAAGCAGAGAACTGGGAGCCAAGTGGAGCTGGACCTTGGCCACCTGATTGCACAACCTCATTATGTCTTAAATGCCATGATCCTTTCAGGAGTTGTTCGCTGGCCGCCCAGCGTACAACTCCATTTTGGGTTCCTTCACAAGGGTGTGGGCATATCAAGCCAGTTTTGATCCACAGCTTATTTTATGCCCACTTCCTTGTGAAGTAACCAAAAGCCAAGCTGGACCTTGGCTACCCAATTGAACAACCTCATTATGTCTTATGCGCCATGATACTTTCAGGAGTTGTACGCTGGGCGCCCAGCGTACAACTCCATTTTTAGCTCCTTCACAAGGGTGTGGGTATATCAAGCCAGTTTTGATCCACAGCTTATTTTATGCCCACACCCTCATGGAGCACCCAAAAGCCAAGCTGGACCTTGGCCACCTGATTGCACAACCTCATTATGTCTTACACACCATGATCTTTTCAGGAGTTGTACGCTGGCCTCCCAGCGTACAACTCCATTTTGGGTTCCTTCACAAGGGTGTGGGCATATCAAGCCAGTTTTGATCCACAGCTTATTTTATTCCCACACCCACGTGGAGCACCCAAAAGCCAAGCTTGACCTTGGCTACCCAATTGCACAACCTCATTATGTATTACATCCCATGATCCTTTCAGGAGTTGTATGCTGGCCGCCCAGCGTACAACTCCATTTTGGGTCCCTTCACGAGGGTGTGGGTATATCAAGCCAGTTTTGATCCACAGCTTATTTTATGCCCACACCCTCATGGAGCACCCAAAAGCCAAGCTGTACCTTGGCCACCTGATTGCACAACCTCATTATGTCTTACACACCATGATCTTTTCAGGAGTTGTACGCTGGCCGCCCAGCGTACAAATCCATTTTGGGTCCCTCATGAGGGTGTGGGCATATCAAGCCAGTTTTGATCGACAGCTAATTTTATGCCAACACCCTTGTGGAGCACCCAAAAGCCAAGCTTGACCTTGGCTACCCAATTGCACAACCTCATTATGTATTACATGCCATGATCCTTTCAGGATTTGTACGCTGGCCGCCCAGCGTACAACTCCATTTTGGGTCCCTTCATGAGGGTGTGGGCATATCAAGCCAGTTTTGATCCACAGCTTATTTTATGACCACACCCTTGTGGGGAGGGTGTGGGCATATCAAGCCAGTTTTGATCCACAGCTAATTTTATGCCCACACCCTCGTGGAGCACCCAAAAGTCAAGCTGCAACTTGGCCACCTGATTGCACAACCTCATTATGTCTTAGGCGCCATGATCTTTTCAGGAGTTGTTCTCTGGCCGCCCAGCGTACAACTCCATTTTGGGTCCCTTCACAAGGGTGTGGGCATATCAAGCCAGTTTTGATCCACAGCTTATTTTATGCCCACACCCTCATGGAGCACCCAAAAGTCAAGCTGGACCTTGGCCACCCGATTGCACAACCTCATTATGTATTACGCGCCATGATCCTTTCAGGAGTTGTACGCTGGCCGCCCAGCGTACAACTCCATTTTGGGTTCCTTTACCAGCATCCTTTCCATTTATCCCATGTAAACCAGCATCCTTTTCATTTATCCCATGTAGGCCCGTCAAAAATGGAGCTGCAAGGTTGCCATCTAGCACACAAGTTGATTTCAGAGCATGTCAAATCAATATGTCACCAACCATTTACCGCAATTGATGCAAGTGAGATGTCAACCCTCCCATCATTATGCATACTTCCACATCTAGAATTTGCATAAACCTGAATGTAATGACGTCATAAGCCACTCATTCCCAGAACTGTATATAGTTTGATCTACAATGGTGTACATCATCAGCATGAGACTATGTCCCATGCAATATAACAAATTCATCCCATTTTTGAATGGCGCAGGTGGGCTGGGGCAAAGCACCCACATAATGCACATCTCAGAGATATCAGAATTGCATACTCCTCCTCTACTAACCTGAAAATCTGGCCACAGAGCTCCAGACCAAACAAACAATCTGTTGAAATGAATTCCTACCACAGAGCCACCTCCGGGTCAGCTCAAAGATATAAGTACTCTCCTTCACATGCTTTTCTTCCCCCTCCCAATCATTTCTCTTCTCACAATCTCCCACATATTCCATCTATCCATCTATTAAATCCCTTACTCATCACATAGCTTCATCAAACCTTAGCCATGGCTTCCTTCACTGCTAAATGTCTCGGCCTCCTCAGAACCACCCTCACCTCAATTCCTGAAACTGTTCTTCCCTATCTCATTTCCAACCCAACAACTCATTGGGTCTCCCTTCTTCACCAAAATAGCATGCTTGCTGTCAGAATCCCAATGCTAGATCAACCTGTTGGCTCCTTACCACTTCCCCTGTCACGTCTCCTTCTCCCTTATATCCCTGATCAAACATCATTTGGTCCTGCTGGGAAATGCCCTTTGGAATTTCCCAACCAGACAGCTTCACAGATCTTTGTTGAGGCAGTTCTGCATGTCTCCTCCCAGCCTGTTGTCACATTCAATTTGGCATTATTGATATTTTGCAGCGAACGTGATCTCATGGCCATCACCACCTCCATTGTTTCCTCATTCATAACCCTTGAACAACCTCCACAATACAATCCTGCAAAACACAACTCCATTTCCCTCTCCAACCTTGCCACAGAAATTGTAGACCTCCCGTCCGCTATCAAGGAGCTACATTACAACCCATCCCTACTCGAGGTGCCCAGTGGGTGTGATCTGGACCCTGTCTCTCCTCCAGTCAATGTAATCAAAACCCCATTGCTACCACATCAGTCTCAAGGACTTGCTTTCCTCCTTGATAGGGAATCACCACGCGCTGCATCCGCCTTGGCTTTGTGGAAGAGGACCTCAATTGATAACGGTGCACTATGGGAGAACAAGATCACTGGTGAGAGCCTAGCTCTTGCAAGGGGTGAGGAAATTCCAGAATCCCCACTTGGAACTATCCTGGCCAATGACATGGGTCTTGGTAAAACAATACAATTGATTTCACTTATTGCAACCACCTTGCTGCAAGCCCGGACCTATGGCCTTCCTCTGGATCCCCCCCCTGAAAAACCTCCACATCAAGCCACACTGGTGATAACCCCCCCACGCCTCCTGAAGAATTGGAAACGAGAGATTATGAAGCATACCCAGTCAAAGGCCATAAATTTTCTTACCTACCATGGGAAATGGCGGCATCAGACCATGGATCGTCTACTGGAACATGCAGACGTGATTCTCACATCATATCACCTGGTGTCATTGGAATAAAGCAAAATGCAAGCCAACCTCAACAACCAACGCTCCATTATCTTCCCCAGAAAATGGTTCAGGATTATTTTGGATGAGGCACAGTAAATCCAACCTTCATCTTGCCATCTTTCCTACCCAAGTATATTTTTTTTGGACCAAACTGACTGCAATTCACTTGCATGACAGCACTATCCGAAATACCAAGGCAAAGCTTTCCCAAGCGGTCACCCAGGTTGCCACCGATCGTAGATTTTGTCTCACAGGAACGCCAGTGCAAAACTGCCTTCAAGATCTCCTCTCTCTCCTTAGCTTCCTGGGTATCAGTCTAGAAAATGAGTACAGTGACTGGGAAACTACCCTTTTGCCCCACCTAAAAGCAGGGGATTTTGCCCCAATACAAATGGTCCTCCAACACACCACTCTTTGAAGGACCAAGGTTGATGAGCTGTCAAATCTCCCCAGTATTACCCAGGTTGCCACCAATTGTAGAGTTTGTCTCACAGGAACGCCAGTGCAAAACTGCCTTCAAGATCTCCTCTCTCTCCTTAGCTTCCTGGGTATCAGTCTAGAAAATGAGTACAGTGACTGGGCAACTACCCTTTTGCCCCACCTAAAAGCAGGGGACTTTGCCCCAATAAAAATGGTCCTCCAACACACCACTCTTTGAAAGACCAAGGTTGATGAGCTGTCAAATCTCCCCAGTATTACTCATAACTACATCAAGACACCGCTCTCACCTGCAGCAGAAGACTTCTACTGCCGACTCCAGGACCAATTCATTTCCAAGATCAGGAATGAGCTGCCTGCTGATGGACCCAAGCCAATGAAGTTGTCACTCCTCAAAGATCTTTGCCAGCTCATAGGAGCATGTAATCATCCCGTTTTGGCAGACCCCAATGTCATTATGGACCAAAATGGACAATTCATTCTCACAGAAGAGTCGGGTCCCAAGGATCACAGCATGGGAGTTGAAACAATTGTCCACCACATTGATATTGACACCTGCCTTCAGAGCTCCAAAATCAAACAGCTTGTAGGGATGATTCAGCCAGGATCAGTGGTGGTAGCTGGAGCAAGCAAAGTTGTGGTCTTCTCGTGTTGGACACGCTATCTTGATCTGTAAGCTGGCTGTCTTTTTCTCCTGTTTCCAATCAGACCCGACTCAAAAGTCCATTTTCTCCCCCCATGTGCAGGATTGGAATGACACTAGATGAATATGGAATCTCCTCCTTTCGTCTGGATGGAGGGCTGACGGCAAAACAGCAAGAATCAGTTCTTGAGCAGTTCTCAGCAAGTAGCACAACTTATGTGCTTCTTGCCTCCATTCAGGCAGCTGGTGTTGGAATCAACATCACATCAGCCAAGGTTGTATTCATCATGGTAAGCACCCAATACTTTCTAGAATTTTGCCATTTACTTAGTCTACATTCATTTAATCCACATAGGAACCCCGCTGGAACCCCACAACCCAGGCACAGGCAGTTGATCGTCTGCATCGAATGGGTCAAACAAGGCAAGTGCAGGTTTATTACCTCATTGCACCTAATACCATTGAGGAGAATATTCAGAAGGTAATGTCCTCATACTCCACTAATCATATGCACCTCACTGAATTTTCCATCTCTCCTTCAGATTCAGAAACGCAAGGAGCAACTTGCCCAGTCAGTCTTTTTTTCCTCAAAAGATACCCACCAACCTTACAGTTCACTGATTCATGAAATTTTGCTCATATCATATTCAGGTCAACTATTCTCACCACCAGGGATTGGAGGGAAGTGTTCCAATCCCTGCAGGATGACACCTAAATCTCCACTCCCTCAGCTCCTCATCTCCTTCTTCCCAATCTTACTCATATGGTTGTTTTCTTCCTTCCTCACTATCCTGTACACTACTCTTGCATCATAATTCTTGAGAAGTACAATTTTTCCACTATGCCATGAGTAATTTTGCTCAAAATTCACATCTTGCGTGTCTTGCCATGCACCACCTGTCACCAATACTCCCAAATGTGTAGATAAGATGTTACAGTGTGAGTTATTGTGTGTGACACTCTTGTCCTGGTCATGACACTGGCAGGAGAATAAATGGTTGGCGACCATTAAGGTTACAGTTTCTCATGAGAATCGATTGTTTCCATCCATGAAGAACTGCAATGGTTGGCGACCATTAGAAAGAACATTGCTCACCATCCATGAGGCATTCTAATGGTTGCAGTTGGTCATGACAAGCAATCGTCATCATCCGACCGTCTGCAATGTTTGGCGACCATTAAGAAGAACATTGCTCACTGTCCATGAGGCATTCTAATGGTTGCAGTGTGTCATGAGAAGCAATTGTCATCATCCATAAATAGTTGCAATGGTCGGCGACCATTAAGAACATTGCTCACTATCCATGAGGCATTCTAATGGTCACAGTTGCTCATGTGAATCAATTGTCACCATCCATGAAGAACTGCAATGGTCGGCGACCATTAAGAAGAACATTTCTCACCATCCATGAGGCATTCTAATGGTTGCAGTTGGTCATGACAAGCAATTGTAATCATCCATAAATGTGCTAGATTATTTTTCAGCCAATGCAGCAAGTCAGCAAGGCTTACATATTCACATGTCTATCCCCAGATAATGCAAGCCACATGCATCACACCAGCATGACACACAAATGAGCATGGATCTGCATGTCACATCATATAGACATGGTCAGCAGCCATGTTTGTTTGGGGGGTTGCAGCAAGAAAAATGAGAACAGTCTTCTTTTCAATGGCTATAAATAACCCTCCCTTCTCTCAGGTTTTTCCCCTTTTCTCCATTCCTCAATACCCCTCGAGCCAGCTTCACATCTTTTTCCCATCTATTTATCAATCCGCTCATAATGGCATCCACTGCTCCTACACAAGCAATCCCACCTTCAGGTTTGTTGACCCACTTTTTTGTATTTCATCAAATTGAAAGAACCATCCCTACCAACCTTGGCCTCCATTGACTAATTCCTTGGCATAATCAACAGAGTCCTCACCATCAACTCATGAAGATGAACAACTCTCAGCACCAGCAGACGAGTCCAACCCCGCATCAGAAGTCCATGAAGTAACTGAGGAAGAATTCTATCAGAATGTAGATACTATTCAAGAGATGGTCATGACCTGTGCTCGCCTCAGGATCCCCAGGTCAATCCGAGATACTGTGAACAGGTTAAACACCAGCTTGAGCAATATCCAAAAAGGCTAGTTTTTGCCCCACTTTCATTCTTCACATTTGCAGATTTGGAGGTCTGATTGGCTTGTTTTCCCTTAGAATACAATTGTAAAAGGTGTCTCCCCCGCAGAGAACGGCTGAGCATCACACCCAGCTCCTCATTGGCCCAACAGCCCCCGTCACAGCCACCTCCAAAACTTCCACGCTTGACTCATCCCCCTGTGGACATGACCCCACATCTACAAATAATTGGCAATCACAATCCAGCCCCCTCCTCCCCTGATGCAGCATCAAATCACAAAGCCATTGCACCCTCCCCTCAACCAGAAATACAAATAACTCCTGAACCTTCCCCCTGTGCCCAACCCGCTGCAACCATGGAGGAAACCCAAGTAACTTCTGAGCAACCCCAGGTGGCCCCAGAACAACCCGAGACATCCAATCAATCATTAGTGATTGAAAAAGACCCAACCTCTCCCCAGCCCATTGTTTCTGGTATGGATTCACCCCAAGATGAGGAGCCCACTTATGATTTTGATGATCAAGCAACTAGAGGTTATTTTACCATCATTTACCACAAAAGAATACGCAAGGAGCTTCATTCAATCACTCAATCCTTCAAGGGTTGGAAATCTCCAAAGAAGCTCCAAATGGGAAGGGATGCGGTGAAGCACTTTTTGGATTTCCGTCTCCAGGCCACCACTGCTATGGAACCACCAGAGATGCGGTACATCTCCCATTCATCCAATTTTGAGTATGGTAACTGGGTTCGGCAGATCCGTGAGAAAGGTTAGTTTTATTTGAACATCTCATCAGCTTTCTAGATTCCTTTTTGCTAATGACCACTTTTCCATTTCACAGCAACAGAGTTTCTACGCTTGGATTCACATGAGCCATGGTGGGCACCAGACATCATCAATTTTCCTGCCCTCAACCGCCTGCAGAACAGCCATACTTGTCCCACTGGTGCACCCCCCCTAGATCAGAAAACTGCTCATCTAGAATCAAATCTGGTGCACTTTCTTCATGCCTTGGACCATCCCACTGGAAAAGCCATCAATAAATGGGCCAAGACAGTGGCTTTCTCAGTGCAAACAGTTGCCAATGAACTGTGTGCACAGCCTCCCCATCCTCTCACATCTCCCATCTCCAATGTCAAGGCAAACCTACAAATGGTTATGTGGCTCCAAAGCATCAAGACATTGCCAAATTCACTGCAGCCCAAATCAATAGAGCATCACATGGTCCTAGACAATGAGGCTGAGACCAATCAGTCAGAGGCTATGATCACCAATCAGTCAGAGGCTATGACCATTGAGCCAAGGGACTGTCTTCAAGAGCTACGTAGCGTCATTATTGATATCATGATCAGCTTCACCTTACTTCAGGCTCATTCCCAGAAAGACCCAAAGGAGCCCACCACCGGCAAGAAGAAAAAGCCCAAGTGCAAAGACCCACCAGAATCCACTGTTGACAACTCTTCCCTCACTGTCTCAGAGTTTTCAAATGAACAATGTCGCACTTAATTGACTCAACTAGAATGCCGCCACAATTTCCTCCCTTTTGTCTTCTACCTGCTTGCTGGCATCCGGGGGATCTTTATTGCTTCAAGAGACAGAAGGATTGCTTCTTTATGTGATTGTCATGAACTCCTCTGTTTAATTCAAAAAATTCAGTCTGTCTCAGATGGGAGACCATCAGCCAAGGAACCCATATGGTCTCACCTTCAAATGTACATTTGATCCATCATGCTCAGTATATCTGAGAACCCTCAAGATACTGGGAAATTGAAATTACCCACCCGGCATGATCTAGCCAAGGCTATTGATCATGACTACATGAACCACATGAACAAAAATTCCTGTTCCAACATGCCTTTCAGCCTAGAACCCCTTCCAATCTCTGTGTTACCAAGCTCAAATGTTTAATATGAGTGCTGTAATTTCTTCTCCGAGTTTCTCTAGCTTTATTGTGTCATCTTGCATGTAATTCGAATACTTTTTTCATAATTTAAGCTTTATTTTTTGTTTTTAAAATTTCTTAAAATTGCTATTTGCATGATAATTCATGATAAAACGTTTGAAAAGAGTGATTGTCCAATATTTTTCAATACTGGAAGCCCCAGTTAAAATAATTTTCCCCTGAGCAGTGAGATTGGATTTCTCAAGGTCAACTATTGGATTTGGACTGTCTAAATCCCTAACCCACCACTCAGCACTTTTAGATCAATTGCATATTCAAAATTCCACATATTTTTTCCCCCCACCCACTATTCAACCACCTGGTCAAACCATCCATCAAGAACTACTTAAATAAAGCGATTTTGCCCCATCCCATGCCACCAATTCCCCCCCGTTGGAACTGTCACCATACCACATTCACTCAATTGGTCAAACAGCCCAGAACCTCCCACTACTACTACTGTCATACAAACTACTTGTAAGATCTTTGCTTAATACAGTTGGAACCTGTATCTCAAACACTAATCTTACCCAACTCCTTACCTGACTTGTTAAATAAAGCAATTTCACCCCATCCTAACCCACCAATACCTCTATTGGAACTGTCACCATACCACATTCACTCAAATCCTGTGTTTTCCTAATTTAAAACAAACTCTCTGGGCATAAGGCCTCACAGTCCTCTCCCCAGTGAATTGCTACCAACCAAAATGATATTTTCATGGCCAGGAAAAGGACTGAAGCATATAGTTTTTTCCTTGTTATTATCATTTATGTTGATTCACCAAGCTGACATTGTCCCAATCCCTCCCCAATTTTTGGCTGTAATATTCTTTCTGAAATTCTATGATTTGATATGCTATGGATACTTCCCCTGGTGAATATGAACTGCATACCACTCAACTATTAATGTGGTTACTTTCATGATTCACCAGGACAAAAGCATATTGTAATCGTAAGATTTCTGAAGGAAAACCAGCCCAGTACAAATTGAAGAGGGATCTTCTCTTTACCCAAAAAATCACAGGTAACAAGGACAAGGGACAGCAACCCAAAATTTGGTGGAGGTACAGGTCCTACAAAAAATGCGAGCTCTATCCCCAGATTGATCCTGAAAATCCAAGAAAGCCAACAAATGAAGAGTTACAAGAGGCCCATGCCTTTGTTGAATCCAACTTTCAACTAGTTGATCATGGTCGAGTGCTACTAATGGATAAGGACCAGAATGATATTATTGCATATATCAAATTTACCCCGATTGAGGACCTATCACCTCAGGAGTATGATGATATTGACTTTCTTGCTTGTTTCCTGCACCAATGCAAGAAATTTGTAAACCCAGTGGGCTCACCATCTAGATCATGGGCTGGAAAAATGTGGGTGATTGGATGGAGAAAGGCCATGGTAAAAGCTGAAATGATTGGCCAATACATCAAGGACCTAAAGACTGCTACTACCAAATGCCAGTATGACAAACTTATGTCTTACTCAGAAAGGGCTTCTATTATACTCGGAGGATTCTTCAGCAATATGGCACATGTTCCATTTCAGAAAAACCAAACCCTGATGCAAAAGTATCATATCCCATCCTTCTCCAACTTATCATTTGATGATCCTCTTGGAACAAGCTCCTGTTCACCTCACCTCACCTTCACCTCTGACGGCTTCTGCAATTCACCCCATTTTGATGAAAATGATATATCCAACTTTGCCTTTGCTTTATTCATACCACAGAAGAAAGCATGTGGATCACTTGCTACTCTGTCCAAGGGCTACAATGTTCATGATGGGCATTTTTTCATACCTGACTATGGGGTTGGGATCAATTTCTCTACTCAAAAAGGAATTGTTAAGTTACTCTGGCAATCAAAAAAGTATTGGAACTGTACACTTCCTCCTGTAGAAAATTCTTTGTATACCCGTCTTTCCATGTCTTTAAAAATCAATTTTAGAACCCTAAACACTTGTAGAAGCATTCAGGATGGTACTATACATTATACCAAAGCTAACAAAAACAAAGTACTCCATATTGCTGATCATAATTATTATTTGCATAGAAATTAAACTTTCTTTTGAATCTTTGATCTTGAACCTTGTTAGTCTTGGTAATAATGTATGAATAAAAATTCATCCCACTGCTTGGTCTGCTTTTCAAAGGGAGATCCTGAGGTACAATTTGTTGTTTTTATGCCTTGATTCTGAAATTTTGCCAATTTTGATTTGCATGATAATTCATAATCCAATGTTTCACAAGAGTGATTCTCCAATATTTTTCAATATCGGAAGCCCCAGTTACAATAATTTTCCCCTGAGCAGTGAGATTGGATTTCTCAAAGTCAACTATTGGATTTTGACTGGCTAAATCCCTAACCCACCACTCAGCACTTTTAGATCAATTGCATATTCAAAATGCCACACCTTGTTTGCCACCACCCACTACTCAACCACCTTGCTAAAGCATCCATCAAGAACTACTTAAACAGGTCCTCTTTCTCCCCTCAAGCTGTTTTCCCCCATCCCATCCCCCTTTCATCAATATGGCACATGTTCCATTGCAGAAAAACCAAACCCTCATGCAAAACTATCACATCTTATATTTATCCAACTTATTTTTTGATGATCCTCTTGGAACTAGCCCTGATAACATACATGCAAATCACATCCACATATTGCTTGGCTACAATGCAATAGTACCTGGCCAGAATGCACCAAATTGGATTGTCTTTGCAGCTTCCAGGGCTCCAAAGTATTTCCTCATCAAGTCTTTGATGGGACATTGTTGTGATTTCATCATCATGGATCTCACAAGCTTCTGAAACCATCCGCTTTTCTTGTAGCCCAATGTATTCAGACATTTGTTCCCAGAAGTAAACTACCAGCAAAGGAGGATAGATTCTTTTTGTGTTTTCCTTGGTCCACCATTGATCTGGATGCCTGTAATTTGGATCAATTTTTCATTCAGATCAATGGTGGAGCAAGGAAAACACAAAAACAATCTTTCCCCCTTTGCTGATAGTTTATTTCTGGGAAGAAATGTCTGAATGCATTGGGATACAAGAAAAGCGGATGGTTTTGGAAGCTTGTGAGATCCATGATGATGAAAGGACACCAATGATCTGTCACAAAGCCTTGATGAGGGACTACTTAGGTGCCCTGGCAGCTTCAAAGACAATCAAATTTGGTGCATTCTGGCCAGGTACTGTGGCAGTGCAGCCAAGCAATATGTGGATGTGGTTTGCATGTATTTTATCAGAGCTGATTCCAAGAAGGTCATCAAGTGATAGGTTGGAGAAGGATGAGATGTGATACTTTTGAATGATGGTTTGGTTTTTCTGAAATGAAACATGTGCCAACCTCAATTTGAAGAAGTCATGATGCAATGAATTGGTGTTTCCACACTCCCAGATGATTGAATAAAGTCTCTCTATAAAAAAATTATGAAAAATGAATATTTGTAGTCTTGAAATCTGTTGTTTTGGGGAAGCAAACAAACTCTTTTCATGTGATATTTCCTTGCTTAGTGTGGAGTTCTAAAATTTCCTGATGTAAAAATATTAATTCCAATTGTGGGTTTTTATTAAGATCATCAATCTTCAAATGAAATACATGATTTTCCATCAGGGAATTTGATTTTGAATTTAAAACCAAAGATCTTGTTCTTACCAATGTATTTTACATTGGTCAATCATGCGCATTCAATATGATCCATTTATTAGGGACATTTCTCAAAATATCAAATTTAAATTTCCCTTACACTCCCACTGAAGTTAATATGCATATTCAAAATGGAACCAATAAGCTTTTGAGGTTTTTTTTATTTTGAATGATTAAGCTCATCAGCAGATGTAAGATTGAATTCAAAATCCAATCAATCTTTTTATCTATTTCCCTGTAAGCCTTTCACTTTCTGCAAAATGAAAAAATTGACTTAACACCCAATCCAATTCATCAAAAACAATGAGAACACCACCAGATTTGGAAACATTTGTATATTCCAATGCACCATATGTTCTCAAAGCACATTTGAATATGGAGGTAATCTATATACTGGTGTTGGAAGGTCAAAAAAATCACATCAAACGCATATATTACAATCAGATTTTTCTACAAATGTATGTGAGTGATTTTTTCCCAGGTTTCATCAAACTTCAAAACATCACTGGTCAAGTGTCATTGATACAAAAATTCAGAAAAATCAGTTACCAAACATTCTCCAATCTATTAACAGAAGAAACCCCACAAGTGAGCCACTACAAGAAATTACCAGCCCTGTGAGTAAAGCTCTTGTTCAAAAGTATGTTTCTTTTTTTTATTTGAAGTGGGGTTTATTTATTTATATACCCTATGATTTTTCACATTCAAGCCATCAATTGAAGACTTCTTTTTTTTTTCTTTTGGTTTTTTTGGTTTTTTTTTGGTTTTTTTTTTGCTTTTTTTTGGGGGTTTTTTTTGATTTTTTTTTGGTTTTTCTTTGGTTTTTTTTGGTGTTTTTTTGGTGTTTTCTTTGGTGTTTTCTTTGGTTTTTTTTGGTGTTTTTATGTTTTTGTTTTTGGTTTTTTTTTTGGGGTTTTTTTTGGTTTTTTTTTTTTGGTTTTTTTTTGGTTTTTTTTTGTTTTTTTTTTGGTGTTTTTTTTTTGGTGTTTTTTTTATGGTGTTTTTTTTGCTTTTTTTGGGTTTTTTTGGGTTTTTTTTGGTTTTTTTTGGTTTTTTTTTGGTTTTTTTTTGGTTTTTTTTTGGTTTTTTTTTTGTTTTTTTTTGGTTTTTTCTTGGTTTTTTTTTGGTTTTTTTTTGGTTTTTTTTGGTTCTTTTTTTTTGTTTTTTTTTTTTTGGTTTTTTTTGGTGTTTTTTTTGGTGTTTTTTTTGGTGTTTTTTTTGGTGTTTTTTTTGGTGTTTTTTTTGGTGTTTTTTTTGTTGTTTTTTTTGGTGTTTTTTTTGGTGTTTTTTTTTTGGTTTTTTTTTTGTTTTTTTTTTTGGTTTTTTTTTGGGGTTTTGTTTGGTTTTTTTTTTGCTTTGTTTTTTTTTGCTTTTTTCAAAGAGGTTGATGCACCTAGCATGGCCTGGCTCGGTGGGGGGACTTCATCACCCCCCAACTGAGCAAGCGAGCAAGGCGGGAGGGAGGGCCCGGCTTGGTGGGGGGATTTCATCACCCCCCAACTGAGCAAGCGGCAAAGGGGGGGGCAGCTTGGTGGGGGGTTTTCATCACCCCCCGCCCGAGCAAGCAGCAAAGGGGGGGGGCAGCTTGGTGGGGGGATTTCATCACCCCCCGACCAAGCAAGCGGCAAAGGGGGGGGGCCGGCTCGGTGGGCGGACCAAGCAAACGGCAAAGGGGGTGGGGGGCCGGTGCGGCTCCCAGTGGGGGGGGCCGGCTTGGTGGGCGGACCGCGCAAGCGGCAAAGGGGGGGGGGCCGGCTCGGTGGGCGGACCGAGCGAGTGCCAAAGGGGGGGGGCCGGTGGGGCTTGCAGTGGGGGGGGCGGCTTGGTGGGCAGACCGAGCGAGCGGCCAAGGGGGGGGGGGCGGTGGGGCTTGCAGTGGGGGGGGCCGGCTTGGTGGGCGGACCAAGCAAGCGGCCAAGGGGGGGGGGGCGGTGGGGCTCGCAGTGGGGGGGGGCCAGCTCGGTGGGTGGACCAAGCGAGCGGCCAAGGGGGGGGGGCCGGTGGGGCTCGCAGTGGGGGGGGACTTCATCACCCCCCCCGCCCAGCAACCAAGCGAGGGGGGAGCGAGCCACCGGCTTGCGGTGGGGGGGACTTCATCACCCCCCCGCCCAGCGACCAAGCAAGGGGGGAGCAAGCCACCGGCTCGCGGTGGGGGGGACTTCATCACCCCCCTGCCCAGCGACCAAGCGAGGGGGGAGCAAGCCACCGGCTCGCGGTGGGGGTGACTGCATCACCCCCCCGCCCGGCAAGCAAGCGAGGGGAAAGGAGCTGGTGGGGCTCGCGGTGGGGGGCACTTCATCACCCCCCCCACCCAGCGAGCGAGTGAGCGGGACATTGAGGGGGGAGGGAGGGGGGGGGGATTTCAAATCCGCTCCCCACCTAGCAATCGAGCAAGGGGGGAGGGAGGGGGGGATTTCAAATCCCGTCCCCACCTAGCGATTGAGCAAGGGGGGAGGGATTTCCAATCCGCTCCCCACCTAGCAATTGAGCAAGGGGGGAGATTGAGGGGGGGGGAAGGGGGGAGGGATTTCAAATCCGCTCCCCACCTAGCAAGCAAGCAAGGGGGGAGGGACAGGTTTGGTGGGGGGGTTTTCCAATCCTCTCCCCATCTAGGAAGCTATTTAGTAACCTGGACCACACCAACACGATCAACACCAACCACCACCCACCACCACCCACCACCACCCACCACCACCCACCACCACCCACCACCACCCACCACCACCCACCACCACCCACCACCACCCACCACCACCCACCACCACCCACCACCACCCACCACCACCCACCACCACCCACCACCACCCACCACCACCCACCACCACCCACCACCACCCACCACCACCCACCACCACCCACCACCACCCACCACCACCCACCACCACCCACCACCACCCACCACCACCCACCACCACCCACCACCACCCACCACCACCCACCACCACCCACCACCACCCACCACCACCCACCACCACCAACCACCACCCACCACCACCCACCACCACCCACCACCACCCACCTCATCCACCTCATCCACCACAACCACCACCCCATTGGTAAGTAACCTTTTTTTTAAAAAAAAAAAAAAAACAAGAGGGTATTCAATTTTTGTAGATATCAATATTGATGGAATTTTGTTTTTTGTAGATATCAATATTGATGGAATTGAATGAAGGCATGTCTAGTAAAAATGGGTATGGGATTTAAACTTTATTCCTCAATATCCTTCAACAATAGAATTACTAATTGAACTTTTGATTCTGCATTATTTTTCTTTGGGTTTTCCATTCATGTTGTGATTCCTGGGTGTCATCCTGAAACACGGTTTGTAGTTTTGATGAGCTTGGCGTTTCAGGAGATGCCAAGGAGACACAACATGGATCGAAGCCCCTAGTAGTAGGAAAACAACACAGACTACCAAACTCAGATGTTACTTCAACATCCAAAAGTAACAAGAAGTTCAACCATGCCAGAAGGCAATTTTCACAAGATTGTGATGAGCCAACATACTTTGTGACCCTTTGGGAAAACCTTCCACCCAATCATGTTGTCTTACCACGAGTGTGCCCTGACATGCTGGTTAATGCTGTCACAAACCGCCTATTCCAGCCCTACTTCGTTATCAAATACCACAGTTTGGAGGCCCCCAAAACTCCACAAGTGGGTACTTTGTGCAACATCATCTTGGAATTGTACCTAATGGCAAAGAACCGCCATTCACTCAGCAAAACCAACACAGCGGCCTTAACTGGCTGTATGCATGCCATTGGATTTTGTACTGGAAGTGATAGGGGTGCCTCTGCAGGTTTGTCCAATTGTTTATGAAAATTCAAAAAATTGAATCCATGTTGACTTTTTAATCAAAAACAGGGGTCTATTCTTGAAAACCAGGTTTGGATGAAGAGACTATCAAGAAAGATGATGAACTGTGGGAGCATCTTCCTGCACACAACAAATTCATCTTTGAAAGAATCCAATCATTGTGTACCTCAGCTCATGCTCAAAACAAGAAGGTTTCAGATAAATATTTAATCCCAAACTGGTCTTCATCTGAGTGGATGGAAGCTGAGCGAGATTTCAGCATGTTTTCCAATGTGGTTGTGACATTTGATGATTTCTCAAACAAGCTCCATACTGATAAGAACGATTTAAATGGTTTCACATATGGGATATTTTCTTACATCAACAGATCAACAGGACAGCCTATCCTTCCTCCCTGCAATGATTTGGGTCATGGTTTATCTTTTCCAAAACTTGGTTGTATTGTTGACTTTGCAAAAGCCAAAGGAATTATTGAAATTCTTTGGCAGACTCAAATTTTTGAACATCAGACTACATTTCCTCCTCCTAGTTTAAAAACCTCTTCAACCCACACTCACTTTGGCTGCTCATTCCAAATTAATAAAAAACTAGCCAATGTATCTTTAAAACTCCAAAATTCTAGTCCTTCAAAGATTGATGAACAAATTTTGGGAAAGAAGGCCCAATATGGCTGATGTTGTTGTTTCTATTGTATTTTTTTTCATTTTTGAAAGTTTTATCTCATCTATTGTATTTTTTTTCATTTTTGAAAGTTTTAACTTAGTAATAAATCAAATATATTTACAAGCCCAGTAATTCAGCAATCTCCTTGAGTTCTTCCACTGTTCTACTGCTGCCAATACATGCAATGGCCATGGTCCACTTATCTCTTTTAAATGTCTGAATACATTGGGCTACAAGAAAAGCAGATGGTTTCAGAAGCTTGGGAGATCCATGATGATGAAATGACACCAATGATCTGTCAAAGACTTGATGAGGGACTACTTAGGTGCCCTGAAAGCTGCAAAGAAAATCCAATTTGGTGCATTCTGGCCAGGTACTGTTGCATTGCAGCCAAGCAATATGTGGATGCGATTTGCATGTATGTTATCAGGGCTGGTTCCAAGAGGATCATCAAAAAATAAGTTGGAGAAATATAAGATGTGATACTTTTGCATGAGGGTTTGGTTTTTCTGAAATGAATCATGAGACAGTTGTTCAATGATGACATGCCTTGGTGACTAGCCTTATTCCCCCTCAACTTCATGTCTTTTTATTTTATTCCACAATGGATGCCCTCCTGCTCAGGCCAGAACTAGTTCAAGGCATTTTTCTATTTTTATAAATTTTACCTATTCTTGGTTTTCTACACTGCAAAAAGAAGCCTGACTCTTGCCTTGGTGTCAGTTAACATTCTCCCTCAAAAAACAAAAGAACCAGCTCTTTTGTGCAGACCAGAGATGGTGATCAGGATATCTAAGTGAGGATATTGACTTTATTTTCTTCCCTTGTTTTTTCTGTTTCCTTTCTTTCCTCTCTTTGGTACTTTGTCATCTTTCATTTCAAATATTCTTCATTTTTTGAAATTTGAAAAAACAATTTTGGCTTGGCTTTCTGTATTTTTCCTGATGGAAAGTATAAGTATAAAAAATAAATTTACACCAACATAGGTTATTGAATAAGAAACCAACAGAAAAAAATCCATGAATGGCTGATTTATATGAGGAAAGATTTTCACAGTTTATGAGCATGGTGTGTTAGTATTATCTTAAATACATGTTTATGAATTTAATTTTGGGAATTGAATAAGAGAACTTAACCAGTTTTTGACCAGTTAATGGAAATTAAAGTCTGGAAATAATAAGCCTCTTCTGGAATTTTAAAATTTCACTTTGAAAGAATTCCCAAACACCAACTGCAGTAATTTGTGGCTTATGTGTGGACTGCTTGTGAAGCAACAGCTTTGCTCATATCTAGCTTTCCCTTGACAATCTATTATGAACTAATGTGCCAGAAGTTCAGCAAATGCTGATCTCTAGTCACAATATTTCTCCACCTGCTGAAAGTTAATGATGAGATACAGCATCACATAACCCTGAGATATCAATGGGATACAGAAATGCCACCTGCATACAGGTGGAGGCCATTTTTCTGTGGTGTGAGTGTACAAGGATGTAATGGATGAGACAGGAAGGAATGACATGTGAAGACAATGCAAAGGTGAAGGTGTAGCTTATCCAGGGTAAGGGACTAGTCCATTTGTGAACTAAACAGTTAATGTGGCTTTCTAGGCATGGGTGCAAACTAGTGTGAGTGCCTGAGCAAGAATGGAATTCCAAGGGTTGATGATACCCAGGGTAGAAGAGCAAAGCTCAAATGCAGGGTTGACCAGTAAAGAGTTCACTGCAAGATTCACAAGTATATACTGAGTCAGTTTCCAAGATTGGAAGGTTTTTAAGCAAGCAAGAGGTATTAAGTGGAAGGCACCATTGATGTTGTGCTTTATTTGTGTCATGCTTATCAACAGAGTTAGATGGTACTGAGGAAAAGGATATGTAAAAGTGGAGAAGACAATAACCCTTATTCTTGTAGCATGACAGTTGCCTGGGTATAAAGCCGCAAGCTCCTGCAAGCTTTCAGATGATTTTCACATTGATTCCAAATGTTGTTTTACCTAATTTATACCCCTTAATTATTACTATACCTCATTTCTTGTTAAAATAAATTTTGAATTAACTAAGTCGTCATCTTCATCTTGCCATTGCAAAATCTGCACTTGTTAAAATGAGAGGTGTGTCTCTAGTACTACCATTTTGGGTCTCCAAGGCAAGTGCTAGCAATGTTTTCTTTGAAAAGTGGCCTGTACATTTCCATTAAATAGTGAACCAGTGGTTGATACCCCAGTGGGATCCACAAGCAAAGTCCAAAGTAAAAGATCTACCCCTTGAGTCAATTATCACATTCCTCCAGTGCTTGAGATTGCATTCTTAGAAGTGCAGAACCCAGGTAAGTAAGGCTAGAGACTGACTGAATTGAAAAAATGAAACTAATATAATGTAACTATTGCTCTTTGCAGTATTTCCAAGACTTTTGAGGTACACAAACAATATGCCACCACCACCACCACCGTATTTTGGACCATTGGCCAAGTTTCAAGCAAACCAAATTGATACTAAGGCATGGAGCAAGGTGCAAGGTGAGGAGCCGGTTTCAGGGAAGATCAAGGAGACAAGGGAAGAAAAAGTGGAAGTGGAGGGAGGAAATGGAACAGAACAAGAGGAGATAAATGAAGAGAATGGAGGAAACGGAGCAGGGGAAAGCAATGAAATGGGAAAAGAGGAGAGGATTTGAGTAGAAGGAGATGGGATGGAAGGGAATGGGATGGAAGGCTGATGCAAGGGGAGCCAAGTGCAAGTTATGGTACCAATTGAAACTGATGCAAGAAGTTTGATTGGCAATGTTGGAGAGGGTTTTTTGAAAGGACAAAGAAAGAGAGCTTACAAAGAAATATTTGAGGAATGTGGATGGAATGCCCCTCCAAAGAGGGCTTGGACTGAAAAGTTTGCAGATATTTTTGAAAAGAATTTGGTTGCACAAGTTCTTGTGTTGGGCCAAATGTTGAGTTCAATAAATGATGAGGATTTTCAGGAATTAAGGTTGATGGTAGTGGAGTTGACAAAGAATTGGGAGGATGTTCAACAGGAAATAAAGGATATTTTTTAATTTTATTTATTATTTATATATTATAATTTTCTTTTTATTTTTTTTACGGGAATAGAGGGACTTTGTTGCTTGAAATAAATAAATATAAAAAAAATCAAGGATTGTAAAAAAAAAAAAAAAAATACAAAACTGGAAAGGAAATAGGATGGGATGGAATGAGAAATGTGATTGGATTGATGAGATGGAATAGGATGGAATTGTGGAATGGGATTGGAAGGGATGGAATTAATATTGGAAAGGTTTGCAAGGTTAGTTTGCATGGAAGTCACAAACCAAATTGGGGGAGTTGCAAAGATGATGGGCTGGTTCCCACAAGGTGCACTCTTTGTCAGACTAGAAGCCAGTCCATTCAACAAGGTATTGAAGTTTTCCTTTGTGTAACCTAGAATCCAGAATAAAAATTACTTCCCACTCTAGATGATCTTGGACATTGACTGGTTCTGGAGGGGGATGAGTCTTGCCTGGGTATAGGACTTGACTGGCTCTAGGAGAGACGCATGAAAGAACTGGTAGATGCATTTCTGCTTAGCAGGTAAGGTAAGTTTAAAATGGTTTGGAGAGATGAATGATTCCACTTTGAAGGGGCCAAGTTTTCTTCCAGAGAGTTTTTGGGTTGGGCAAGTACTGCAAATGTTGCAAGCATTGAGCCATACCTGATATCCCACTGCAAAGACTGGTGCCCTTGTGGTAAACCAAAACTGTCCTATAGCCATCAGACTCATTTCATCTTATTATTTATTATTATTTTTATCAAATTAAACTAAAAAATCAATTCCAAAACTCTCATAAACTATTCTCTAAACTCCAACCAACCTCAAATACCAAATCCATCACCAGATAACCCCCTTTAACTATAACAAACACCTGGCACAGAATGGACTATGTCACAGGAAGGAATAAATAAAAGCTTAATTGACATCTAATGGCAAAAATATTATGCTTAAAATAACCACACAACAAAAACAACATACCCATACCTGCAGGACTTAAACCATACCAGTACCAATGTTGCACTACAACCAATACTATGGATCCAAGTTAAACTACCTTCCTGGATCATTCAGTAAAATTTGGGGAATCTGAAACTTCCTCTCAAGCACTCTGATACTCATTTTGCCACCAATAAAACCATAAAACACTCATACACGCACCAACAGAAGTAGGGGCTCATGCAGCCAAGTATGTCTCAATTGTCACCAACAAGCAATAACAACTCAGTACACATGACTTTTCCGGAACTTTCACGACCAGATAAGGCCTCTGAAACGTCTTATGAAGCACTCTGATACTCAGTTTGCCACCATTTCAACCATACAACTCTCATACATGCACCAAAAAAATTAGGGGCTCATGCAGCCAAGTATGTCTCAATTCTCACCAACCAGCAATAAAAGCTAAGTAAAAATGAGCTTTGTGGAACTTTAACCACCAGATAAGTCCTCTGAAACTTCCCCTGAAGAACTGTGATACTAAGTTTGCCACCATATAAACCACAAAACAGCTGAAAGCCACACTCTTAAGTCACCCAAGGGAGCATGCCATAAAACAGCATACCTCATATCTCTACAGCTAATTCCATTGAAATAGCATGGAGGTAGTTCCTAAAAACTTTTATACATGATAAGGGCTCAAAAGCGTCCTCAGAAACACCCAAAAAAGCAGTGTTCCACCACTTCAACCATACAAGTTATACAATTTCAGTTACCAAAAAGGGCTTGTAGCTACCAAGCATATTTCATGCTTTTCCCAACAAGCAAAATTAAATCAAGCTGCAGGGAACTTCTGCATCATTTTCTATACAGAAGCTATCTCTCAGTCTGATTTACACGTTTTCTAACCATAATTATCTGTCTCATGTAACTGTACCCTCCTGTGCTTCAACAGTGCAGAGAGAGGCTCAGAACCGCACTCAGGGAAGCCCTTAGCATCCCCTGACGAATTATTTCTCTATTTAAGGGGGGATCTTTTGCCCTATCAAAGTTTTCTAGCATGGCATCTGCCCCTGTGATATGTCCGCCTCTATGTTAGTATGGCATCTGCCTAAACCAAAACCAGCTTTTCAGTGAACCAGAATCAATTTAAATGGAAATAAAGGATCATACACAAAATTATCATTGACCATTTGAACCAACCCCAGGTGTTCTTGAAGAAGGGTTCTTGATGAAAGACCTGTTATTAAGCACCTATTATTAACAGAAAAAACCCCTGATTTGTGATTAGTAAATTTAAAGAAAAGGAAGATCACAAAAGAAAAACAAACCAAGCTTTATTTCCGCCAAGCTCCCTGTTGGAAAACCCATCTTTGGTTCCTCCTACTGGTTAAATGCCTTTTAGTCAACCCTTAAATCCTTTCATTGGAATTTGGAAAAAGATTCAGAAAAAGTCACAAATTCTTGATTATTAATTGGTGGAAGCTTTCCAATAATCCAATAAAACCTTGAATAGTCTTGCAATTCCTAAAAAAAATCTCTTTTAATAATTAACTTAGGTCTGATTAGAGACCTAATTTAAGTCTCAAAGAAAACCCACCATTAATTAAAAAGAATTATTTTGCATACTTATTATAGTTCAGAAGTGCAGGAAATTCAAAACCATCTTAGTTTAACTCTATCTATTAAAGAGGAGTAGTAACTAAATTTCCCTTCTAGTGAC